>JABSTQ010006357.1:0-26401 GCA_013358835.2 Ixodes persulcatus | reverse complement strand
GTATACAAAGAGTAAGGTCAACTCAAAATAAGATATAACTATGCAGAAGATTAGAAAAAAACACACAAAAATTGAAGGGTTACTACAAGCTTAAATTGGTCAGCATTTTTTTCGGTTTTCTTTTTGTTGTGCTCTCAAAGAAGCGGTCTGGCAATTTATTGAAAATGGAGGGCACATAATACGAGCGAACTCTTTTCCCATAGCGCGTTGTACAACGTGGGGTAACAAAACGGGTCGTGTGACGAAGACTCCTGCTGGGGAAAAAGGGCCGTTTAAACTCATCATTCCAAAAGTGGCGCAGAACCACGCTTTCCAAAAAAAAAGGAAGAGAAATTCGGCATACGTAAAAACTCGAACACATTCATGTCGGCAAAAGAATCGAAGTGATAGCCAACACTCTTTAACAAGCCCCCCAAAATACGATCAACTTTTATTTGCCATGACTCTGCACACTTTCCGAACAATTTAATAACATACCGCAGTATACTGTAACCCAGGGCATGCGCAATAGACTTCCTCACTGAAAACGGCATAAACACTTTCTGGTTGTACAGCAAACAACTAACGCTCCGCAATTTTCCACAAACGTGAGCCAAATGGGAATTCCATGACATATCTGAATCAAATAACACTCCTAAATACTTCACATTATTAACATATTCGAGCGGAGAACAAACACAATTCGAGCAGCTTGATTTATGTAACTAAAGTGGTACGTTAAGGGCCACCTTCTTTAATGGATTTCTGAAACAAACCAGTTTTGTTTTTGACGTAATTGACTGAAATCAAATTTTCATTAAACCAATTCATTATCTGCAATGCAAGCAAGCAAGCAAGCAAAACTTTATTTCGTGTAGGGGCCTACGTCCTGGTCCGGACGGCCCGTCCGGCCCACGTCTCGCGGATGGATTCCGCAAGGGGACCGGAGTGATTAATTAGTGCTTCTAGTGCGGTGGGTATGTCGGTGCCCGTGGGTGGAGCCAGCCATCCCTCCCAAGAAATGATGTGTGAGAGGGTTGGGGGAAGGGTGGGTGGGTTACAAGACCAGTAGGTGTGAGGGATGGAAGGGTATTCTCCGCATTTTGGGCAGGTGGGGGAGTCGGGTCGTTTGTAGATGTGGTGGAAGATGTGGTGTGATGGAAGAGAGTTGGTCTGAGCTTTCCTGACGAGGGAGGATTGTTGCCTAGACATGGTTTTTGGGGGTTGAGGGTAAATGGTCCGCTCTTCCCGTTGTTCTTTTAACCTCGACTTCCGCAGGGCTCGGTGAGCGTTCCTTGTTGCGCCTACTGAGTAGATAGCCGGCCATGACGTGACGGGACCCGGGGAGTTTTCGCGGGTGAGACGATGGGCTGTCTCATTTCCCTCCACGCCTTGGTGGCCAGGCGTCCATACGAGGCGTAATTTTTTGTCCGGGTAGCGGACATGTATTTCACGGACTAGGTTATCCGTCATAAAGTGCAAGGTGTTGTCGGTGTAGTTTCGTAGGGCGCGCTGTGAGTCCGTGAAGATTATAGTGGGATTAGTGTTAGGTTGTTGGGCTGCGTGTTCCATGGCTTTGGCGATGGCGTATTCTTCCAAATCGTCGATCGTCGGGGGTTCTGTAAAGGTTTCGGAGTAATGTATTTTAGTGCGTGTGTTGACGAAAGCTATTTTGCCATGCGTGACTTGGTGACTGGCATCAGCAAAATATGTATCGTGATCCGTCTCATGTAGGTAGCGTATTCGCTTTTCGTGGGCTTTGGCGCGGAGTTTTCTTCTCTCGGGGTTGTTGTCGGGGTTCATGTTTTTTGGTAGTGGCTCCACTGTAACATTTGGGTTGGCGCTTTTCCATGGAGGGGGAGGTATGGGGATTGGGGGAAGTGAGTCCGTGCTGATATCTAGTGTCTGCAAAATTGTTCGCCCTTGGTTTGAGGTAGAGAGTCGTAATATCTGCCCGTCTTTGTGCATTTGTATGCGTTCTGTAATGGTGTTAAAAGTTCCCGTGTTGAGAAGGCGTTCGCTGGATGCGTGGCGCGGCACTCCCAAGGCTAGTCGGTACAGTTTACGGAGACTGGCTTCGAGCTTTTTGATTTGGGTACATGTTGTTGTGAGGTACGGTAGTGTGTATAGGAGACGAGATATGACGAAGGCGTCGATGATACGGAGTAGATTATGCTCTTTCAGTCCGGTTCTGTGATTTGTGGTCCGTTGTATCAGGTGTGCGATCTGATTGATTTGGGCGTGAAGGCGGTTGAGTGATCCTTCGGGTTTACCGTTGAATTGGAATACTACTCCTAGAATTTTGGTTTGATCAACTTGTTGAATTTCCTTGTCCTGCAGCTTGATTTTGATGAGTTTTCGGTCGGGGTCGGGTCCTCTCTTGGAGGATGTGACCAGTAGTTGAGTTTTGGAGGGAGATAAGGTGAGTCCTAGTGTGGAGGTATAGGCTTCGACCGCATCACAGCCCCGCTGAAGAGTTTCTTCGATTTGTCCGGGGTTTCCTTGTGCTGTCCATAACGTAATATCGTCCGCGTAAATTGAGTGATGGAGATCGGGAATTTCGTTTAGGTATCTTGGTAGATCTGCCATTGCGAGGTTGAAAAGTGTGGGTGATATAATTGATCCTTGCGGTGTTCCCCTGTTGAGATAGAAGGTGGGAGTTGTTTCGTGGGGCATGTTTATGGATGCCGTCCGGTTTGTGAGGAAATCCTGCACATAGTTGTACATGCGTTGTCCACATCCACTGTTGGCGAGCTTGGACAGGATGGTTTCGTGTTTCAGGTTATCGTATGCTTTGTGAATGTCGAGCGCTACCATGCCTCTGAGTGAAACTGTGTTGGGATTGTATACGTCGTGTCGTATGCGTATAAGTGTATCTTGCGTGCAAATGTGCTTTCTGAAACCAGTTTGTGTTGGGGCCAGTTCGTTTCTTGATTCGAGGTGCCAATCCAAGCGAGTTAAGACCATTTTTTCCATAAGCTTCCCAAGGCAGGAAGTTAGCGAGATGCAATGCATCATGCCTCAGTAAATGAACGGCGCTCTCATATTTGAGATGACGAGATACAAGTAACGTGTCGTCCGCATATTGAAAAATACTGCAACTAGACACTGCGGCTGAAAGGTCATTAAAGGAGCTGTGCAACGATATTCAATTGGAATGTTTTTCACTTTACACGAGCTTACTGGCACTAGTGGGACTCAAGGATACTCGCATGCAATGCCACTGGCCAAGAAACTCCTTTGTTGCGGTGTAATTTCAAGGACAAAAGCGATCATTTTCATTCAATCTCTCCCTTGCAAAATTCGATGACGTAACGCGGGGATCGCAGTACACCCGTATGACGATATTTGAATGCGGTTCATAGATTGGACCCGAGCATTGCGTGGGAACTCGATTTAGGCTCGTGATAATTGATAGCTCGAGAAGCATTCGAGTAGTGGCCCGTGTCCAATCGCTGCAACGACGACAATAGCCGAGCCATAACAATGTCTGGAACTCAGCGCGTGTCCTGTGCTTTGCCAACCCCAGCGCGTGGCTATGATCAACATTGGCGGCATATAATCGGCTCCAGATCACGTGGCCGCTTGTTCTGGCTGCGAGTTGAGGGCGTGAACGCTGCTCGTTGTTTTTTAATTTTTTTTTTGGACTTCTAATGCGTCGGGTGAAAAACTAAGGCGTGTTTCATAGGTCATTAACGTCAGGGATCCGTTCTAAGCGGTATTTGCGCAAAGTAAAAAAATTGTTGCATAGCCCCTTTAACGTATAGATTAAAAAGCAGAGGTGACAAAACGGATCCCTGTGGAACACCGGGTTTTATTACTACGCGAGAACTTTTGAAAGTGCCAACAGATACGATTTGGGATCGACCTGAAAGGAAACTTTGAAGAATAGCCAAGAAAGGGCCACGGAAGTCAAAATTATGTAGTTTGCAGAGAAGCAACTTATGACTGACAGAGTCAAACGCTTTTGACACGTCCAGAAAAAGAGCACAGGCAAATAGATTGTTCTCAAAAGCATCATAAATAAGATCAGTGAAATCCTCAAGCAACGGCTGGGTGCCTTTGCCAGCAACAAAACCATACTGGCTGCGTGACAGAACACCGGAGTGATCAATGAAGCAACTCATCACGGTGAATAGGTGTTTTTCTAACACCTCTGCAATACATGGCAAGATGGAGATAGGACGGTAACACTCATAGCTATGTGGCGTGCCTCCCTTAAAAAGTGGTTTAACGAGTGCAGCTTTCAGATTAGATGGAATAATACCAGACAGTAAAAACCCATTTATCATGGCAAGGAGGACCTCTTTGACAGCGTCGAAATTTCGAACTAAATCGCCAACCCGGACGTTATCAACACCGGGCGTCTTATTTCGCTTTATACCGAACAAAATAGTGCGTAAAGTATAGATGTCAAGAGAAGGTAAAAAAGCAGAAGTAGATGATTTGTAATTGGAGCTTGTACTAGGTGACGTAATACTGCCGCGCGCGCAGCTTGCCGAGTAGGCAGCGCGTTCGTGGCCGAACGGTTATCGCCCTTGTCTCCTACGCGAAAAGCCAGGGTTCGATTCCTGGCCGCGGCTACACATTTTTGTTGACACTGTAATGTGACGCTCTGGTAAATTCGAGAACCGTCTTGCTGACTCGAGGTTAGAATGTTCTAGGCACCGAACCTTCTACGCCGAATACTCCAGAAGCCCACGCGTGTACAAAAGCGGCTCCACGTGGTAAGCTAGGGTCAGTCTCGCCCCAGCGTTCGACTCTGCTCTACGCCGACTTCGACGCCCGCGACGCTCTGTTATTACTTTCTGTGCCCTTTCATTTTTGGCACAAGTTCGCCACATTATACGTTTCTTTCTTCCTGTTTATTTATTGTTCTTTTGGTCACCACCCGTGACAATACTACTGTCCCTGGCGACCCCGGATGACGCCGCAAAAAGCTTGTTAAAATGATTGACAGTTGACTGCAAGTCGGTGCCAAAGTACCTTTGAAGTGACTCAAAAATTGGTTGCCGAGCTGCGCGGCCTCTGATAGTGTTGATTAACTCCCACGTATCTCGCGGATTGGCACTGGCCTCAAAGAATTTCTTCTGAAAGTAGCGCCGCTTAGCCGACCGAATAATAGCATTTACGCGGTTTTTTGCACACCTAAATTCAGCTCTTAACTCCAGGTTCTTAGGTGCTCGACGAGACCGTAGCGACAACGCCTCCTTCGCCTTAATTACTGCCATAATTTCCGTACTAAACCAGGGTTTATCCGATCGTTTCCTAAAACCTTTTTTGCAGCAACATGAAATGACTGCCAAATTTCAACAAAGGCCGGATATAACGTTTTGTCTTCCTGAGAGCGAAGGAAAAGTTCCCAGTCAAAAGCTGCTACCAGTGCGTCAAATTTAACCACGTCCGTGATAGTTACCCGGGTGCACTCGCTCCTGTTAAGGTTCTGTATCAAGCCCTGATGTTGCAAATGACATCCAAGAAAGTAATGATCAGAAAGCTTTTGTTTAATGACCGCAGATTTTATGAGAATATCGGCCGCTCTAATATTTATATGATCAATGCAGGAAACTACCAGTGATCCAGACAAAAGTTCCTCCCGTGTTGGGAGACTAATTGTATTTTAGATTCCATACTCTGACAAGAGTGTAAGATAATCGCAGACAATGGACTTGTTCGATTTGAGCGTATCAATGTTCATATCGCCGACTAAGCAGAGCTGGCCCTCAGACCGCATCTGTCCTAGAAGTACTTTCAGGGCCCGTTTGCTCGAAGCTGGTTAACTAACCGCGGTTAACCGGATTTCCCTACGAGGGGGAATTTTAGGTCACGTGACCTGCAGAGTAGGGACGCCGGAGTCAAATAGTACCTAGCATCAGACAATATGGCTGCTACGGCTGCTCGTCGCGGTCGAGAACATTTATTTTTACGAAGATGCGTCATCCTCGTGCCACGAAAGGGACATTTCAACACGGAGTCTAGTCGGAGACGACGGCAGCTCGCCCACCGCCGGACGGCGAGCGTGCTGTGGGAGCAGGGCTACGCTTGACTGGTCACGTCAAGTTCGAGTCCACGCATCGCCCTATGAAGTGGACTTGTTTCAACGAATGCTACAGTCATCGGGACCTTCAAAATATATTACCTAGGTGAGTGCCACGATGTTTCACGAGAAAGTTATGAGATCGTACCGCTATCAAAATGTCATGTCAGCAGATCTGGCGTTGTAATCAACGTCCAGCTTTCTTTTTTTTCACTTTTAAAACCTACCTTGAGCCGCAATCGCATGGTAGTGAAACTAATCTCTCCGAAAAACTGCCTCTAATCGCGGAGTCTGGTTTATAGTACAGTTCGCCGTGTATTGTATTTGCAGCGCATCCACAACACCGACGACCCCCTTGCAGCGGGAGACAGTTCAACGAAGGCAAGATGTAGACTAAAAACTTTCCTCGGAAGCTAATATCTGTTACCTCAATAGAAACTGCCGGCACGGATGCCGGCAGGGCATTCGATCGAACTTCGGTACTGCCGTCTCCGAACTTGTAAAACTGGGAAATAAACAAAAGCTTCTATCATGAAAGAAGTGTCCATGTTTTCTCTTGCGCTTGTCTTTCGTCAATTTATTTTGTTTTGGGACAACTAGAAGTCTTGTTAGGATTATAAAGAGAGACATAATTACGTAGCAGACGATCACAACCAATCTGAAATCGAAAATGAGTCAAACGACATCAAGCATCAGCATGAAACGGCAGAGGAATTGGACATTGGATGAACAATTACAACTAATTCGGGTGGTGAGGGAGCGAAAATAAAATTATGGGGAAGTTCAGTGCTACGATCACGACCCAAACAGAAAGACAGGCATGGGCTGATTGCGCACCCCAGACCAGTTACAACAGTGTTGGAGGAACCTTTTAAAGAAGACCAATGGCTGTACAGCTTATACAAGAAGCCCGAACAGCGCACAGGTAAGTTCATTGTGTTCTTAAGTTAAAAAAAAAATATTGCATTGCTTTAGTGATAATATATGTACAATCAAACCTAGAAACGTGTATGTGGACATTTGTATATTTGTGCACCTTTGCCCTCTGCTGGGAGTCGACTTGTCATCTTCTAAGAACAGCAGTAAAAGCAGTGCTACAGCATCAGAAGACCATTTATTGCAGTTTATGTACAAGTTCTGCACAGGCTGTCTGGAACTCATAAAACAGTTCTAGTGGAAGACCCAAAACTTTGGACACAATATTAACACACATTTGTAGAGAGCACAATGGTGCAGGCCAACCAAGGCCGACAGGCCAAACTGTAAGAAAGTAAAAATTGCAGGATTACATAGTCCACAGTTTCAGCAATGTTATGTCGCAGTTACTGAATGTTTAAAAGAATGCCTCATGCAGTATTTGTTTATTTTGATTTTCCCCCGAAAGTTCCATTTACATACTTGGTTGAACAGTGAACCCCACCTCCTTTGTTTTTGCTCATGACGCGAGTAAGTAGTAGACGAGTCGAAATTACTATGCCTTAATTCATAGGTGCTGGGCCAAACCCCCATGTCTTGACGCCCCTCGTCGAAGCCGTCCTCGAGAGGATCGGCGAGGACACTCCCAACCTGTGCGGGTTTGGTTGCCACGATAGGTGACACGGAAGAGTAGGTGACTGGTTTCTAGACCCGATTGTGTGACGAGTAAATGGTGCTAAGGAACCGGTCATAGCGAAGCAGAACTGTCGCTCCAGGCGAGGCTCTAAAAGACGAGGACAAATGTTGATAACAAGATGGGCATGTTACCATTTCAATAGCATTACTGCGGAGTACTTTTATATAAAGACCAGAGGCCAGATTCCCGAAACATTCTTACGGCAAAAAAGTTAGTAAATTTATCCTACGACAAATTTACAAACTTTTGAGTATTCCCGAAGCAAAATATTTGTAAGTTTTGCGCACGTTTCGACGAAATCCGTAACTTGCGCAAAACTTGCGAACATTTTGCTTCGAAAATACTCAAAAGTTTGTAACTTTGTCGTAAGATAAATTTACAAGCTCTTTTGTCGTAAGAAAGTTTCGGGAATCCTGGCTTCAATTTTATTTCGACCACAAAAGCTCAAAGGCGGGTCGAAGTATAAGTAACGAAACCGTCTTCCAGAGTACACTCCAAGATTTGTCAAGACAAAGCGCTACCACATTTCTCATTATTTTCAACAAGGCTGAAAGAGTTTTACCGAAGCTACAAATTTATGAAATAGGACGGCATGCAATGAAAAATCAGGAGGTAAAGCTGTTTACCATAATCTAATAAAAATTAAATGCAACAAAGTGGCAATGGCTTTTTGTTATGCTAACTGTAACAGGTTTTCAATATGTAAATTAAAAGATCACACACAGTACAACCATCCTGTTGCTAGTTTTACCCAATTAGGAAAATTGGCTCAAACACTACCTTCATTCCCGTTGTGAAGTTAACGACTCCCATGATGGTAGCCTGTGCGAGTAAAATGAATGCCAGTGAAACTATGTGCTGTAATGTTTAAAGTTATCCTATCAATGTGCACAGTGCAACAAAATTTGACTGGAAATGTGACCACTAATTTTATGAACTGTTAATCACATAGCTGCACAGCTGCATTCGAACCTTTAGCAGTGAAAGTGTATGAACACATGCATGCAAATGCTCTTCACAACCAAATGCGCATTTTCCCACACCATGTATTGGGCAATTGTACAAGAAGTAACAACACTGTGCTCCGACCTCAAGCCTGCACGTCAGTATATAAACCAACTTAGCTAGCAAACTTTGTCCACTGCACCAACACGTATGAATGAATTTTGGCACAGCATCGGCATCTTTATCAGGGTTACAAACTTTGCAAAGTGTGTTCTCTTTGCCCGTACTGACAAGAACAAAACCTGACCACTTTTTACACATGCATTTGCCACAGCTTCAAGGGAATAGATCCACAGCCTGGTCCCTCTGGGAGCGGAAGTGCTGCACGAGAGTCTGCCACAGGAGGCAGTGCAGCGGGCTCCAACGAATGTGCCGTACAGCTGACGTTGGTGGCGGGAGGCTTCACAGCGGTTCCTGCAGGAGACAGAGAGGCAGCAGCAGCTGGAGGGAGCGAATCTCCTGCTGGAGAAGGAGTGCACAGAAAGGGTTAAGAAAGCTGCCACGGCAACGATCGCAGCAGCAACTGCTGCAGAGGAGTTCTACCATCAGTCAAAAAATTACTAGAGGACCAAAAAACTTTAATTGGACTGGAAACACAGCATGCAGAATTGCAAATCAAATTGTTAAAAAAACAATTAGGAGAAGAGTAAATATTGACATATTATGCTGTTTTTAATTTTCAGTTTGAATGTATTTGTTTACATATGACAAAGCCAACACAGCTGCTGAGAAATAAAATTCACTTTACTTGCAACTGTCAATAGATTTCTGGATTCAGATCTGCTATACTCCGTATCGTCCTACGATGGACTAAAGCCCAATGGTACCGGCCGCCGGGTCCAATCACGAGCTTGCTTGAAACCATGTGGTATATTTGCTATGGCGTGCACCCCCCCCCCCCCCCCCCCGGCTCTTGGAAGTTTCGTGGATTTGTTTGCGGCTCTTAGGCCGGGTCAGCCTGCCCACCCCTGAACTAAAGCATGTACAGCGTATTAAAAATTTTATATATCAACATTGTACCTAAGAGGATAAGTTGTAAAAGGTAATGTTTGATGACTTTACATCATTGGGGGTACCTTGCCAACACAATGCACTGGTACTCAAGAACGGACTTAATAGCGATAAGGAATTTATCCCAGTGCTTATTAATGCTGCGGATACTTACATGAAATAAATTGAAGGAACAACTTGAGTTAGGGTTGAAGATTTCTAAGCAAGATTGAAGGTCTTTTAGCTGAAAGAAACTAGTCATCAAAGCCTAGTTGATTAGTTCCAATGCATCACTGACAGTGATGCGAAGGACTGTCGAGCTTTGATTTTGTTTTGCATAAATTTTGCCGTGCCGAGCCCATATGTATTTGAAGCCTTTCTCCTTTCCTCTTGTGCGTGCCATCTAGAAGAGCTTCCTATTAGCGTCAGTAAGATTGTCGTTGAAGTATATTCGAAAATGGGAATCCTCAAGGGGGATTCGCATTCTCCTTGAGGATGGGAATCCTCAAGGGGGATTATTATAATAATAATAATAATAATAATAATAATAATAATAATAATAATAATAATAATAATAATAATAATAATAATAATAATAATAATAATAATTATTCATGAGAAAAGAATTACCAAGCTCAGCTTCGGACCTGGTCAAAGCCGGCAAGGGCTTGTGGGACCAGATCCAGCAAGAGAAGAATCAAAGGGCGAGCTCGCATATTGACACACAGTATGTAAAATAAAAGAAGAGAAGAAAATTACACACAAAATTGACATTGCTCCCGCAGGACGAACAACGGAGTTAGCCGCGGGGCCAGCAGATCAGTCGGAGCACTAAATAAAAGAAACGGCACTCATCGGTGCGCGCACACAAACACCCACTCACTTGTACGTCCGTATTGAAGAAAGGCGAAGCAGAACGTCGGGACGAACAGAACAAGACTGTAGTTACAATTAGTGGAGGGCACTAAAAAGTAAAAGAGCACCAACAAGAAAAAATAAATAAAAAGAAATCACTGGGCAAAACTCGCATAGGTCTTAGGGCCTCACGATGATGCAGATAAAACAACAATCTACTTCAGGACAAAATTGAGAAATGAAAAGGAAAATAATATCGCAAACAGAATAGTCAACGTTTCGCCGAGATCATATAAAGCTCACAGTCACTGTCGCGATACGTCAGAAAAAGTTGTTTTTAGAGTTTTCTTTAATTTCTTGTTTGAGGTAATGGAAAACATTGAGTCTGGTAAATCATTGAACACTTTTGGCACATAAAAAGAGCGCATACTTTCACCATATCGCGTTCTCACTCGTGGTATGTCGAAACGAGAGGTGGCCCTAAGTTCACGCAACGAATCTGAAGTGACATTAAATTCGCTCTCCCAGAAGTGGCGCCAGATCACAGTTTGGAGAAAGAGGGAGTGGAATGAGGGCAGTTCAAGCGAACCAAACAAGTTATCGCTTGACGAAAATGTTGTGTTATACGTGACGTTCTTGAGGATTGCGTTTAGAATTCGGTCAATTCTGGAATGCCAGAAGAGTGGACAGTTAAAAAAAATTGTGATCCCGTACCTTAGTATACCGTAGGCCAGAGCGTGCACAACCTTTTTCCTGACTGAGAAAGGTAGAAATATTTTTATGTTGTATAGCATACAAGACACTGATCTCAGCCGTCGACAAAGATGCGTCATATGAGTAGTCGAAGAAAGATCGCAATCAAAGAAAATGCTTAGGTATTTGATCGAACTAACATATTCTATATAATCACAGTGAGTACACAAGCAACCGGAGTTGTGGAGAAATAGCGGATAGGTCGACCTTATATTCTTTAAGGGATTGCAGAAACATATAAGCTTTGTTTTAGAGGCATTAACTCGAAGCTTATTTACCAAAAACCAGTCCATGACGCTAATTACATCCAGTTGGAGCATTTTCACTGCACGCTGGTACACTAGATGGCGAGAAACCAAAACAGTGTCATCAGCGTACTGAAACATTAGTGAATTGGTAATGGATAATGAAATGTCGTTCACAAATATGTTAAATAACAGTGGTGACAAAATCGAACCCTGAGGGACTCCAGATCTTAGGAGGGCCTTTGCACTATGGACATTGCCTACCGCTACAACCTGTGTGCGATTTGTAAGAAAACATTTTAGCAGTGCGTGAAATGGGCCACGAAAGCCCAATCTATACAGCTTGTCTAGGAGGATGCCATGGTCTACTGTATCGAACGCTTTAGCGACATCGATAAAAAGTGCACACACATACAAGTTGTGTTCGAAAGAAGAGTGAAGGAAGTCTGAAAAGGTTTCGAGAAGATTGGTGGTACCACGAGCAGCGACAAAACCGCATTGGTTTGGCGATATTACTGTGTGTTTCTCAAGAAAACTTGACATAACGACAAAAAGATGTTTCTCGAGAATCTGTGAAATACAGGACAGTATAGAGATAGGCCTATACGAGAAAATCTCGTTTGGTATACCGCCCTTAAAAGGTGGAACTACCAGAGCTTGCTTTAAGTCGTTGTAGACAATGCCAGAATTCAGAATGTTATTTATCAGAACGAGAAGAACGTCCTTTAACGAGTCATAATTCCGGCATAGGTCACCGACTGTAATGCCATCCACACCGGCCGACCGGAAACGTTTAAACCCAAAAAGATAAGAACGCAAGTCTGGCTCCGTTAAAGAAGGGAGAAATGCAGATTCCGAGATTGACAAGGCTGCGGGCATTCGATCCCCAGCACAGTGAGATGCGACAACGCCTGCGCCTGCGAAGAAGCGATTGAACTTGTTCACAGTAAGAGTGACATCAGTGCCGAAATGTTTAATTAGACTATCGGCTACGTTCGTTTTCAGGCAGCCACGAAATTCGTTGATGATGGACCAAGTTTTCCTGACATCAGAACCAGCGTCAGAGATCTTTTTAGCAAAGTAGGATCGCTTCGCTGAACGAATGAGAGCATTTACACGGTTCCTGTGGATCTTACAATCCAGCTTGAAATCGGCATTGTTGGGAGAACGCCGACTCTTTCTCCACAGTTGCTCTTTGAGTGCTATGGCCTCAAGTATTTCAGAAGTCACCCAGGGCAGTGTGAGCCTGCGTTTCTTGACATACACAACCTCTTTGATTGGCCTCGAAATTTTTGTAAAACACTAGTAAAATTTGTATATAAATTTTCGTCGTTTACAGATGACAACAAAGCTGCCCAGTCATAACCGGTAATGAGCCGATCGAACATTTTTAAGTCAAGCTTCTCAAAGCAGTACCTTGCCTCAGTCACAGGAACTGCCTTAGTAAAGATACATTGACAAGCCACAAAGTAGTGGTCAGCTAGTTTTTGAAGAATTACAGCGGACTGAATGGAAGCATCAGAAGCGCGGACATTAATATGCTCAAGCCATGCAGAAACAAGATTCCCATTTAGCACTTCCTCTCGCGTTGGGCTTTGAGTTGTGGATGTTATACCACGATCCGAAAGAAGAGATAAATATTCGCAGACGTGGGATTCGGAACCCTTAAGCGGGTCAATATTGATATCGCCTACTAACCATACATTCACTTCATTAGTTAGTCCCCCGAAGTGTTCTCTCAGCTCATCTAAGAAGCTATTACAGTTTGAGGAAGGAGGTCTGTAAACTGCTAGCAATGATATTTCATGGCTGAAGTTAGAAATCTTAAGAGCCAGACTTTCTGAGTTCTTAAACGAGACATCAATTTTAGTTACTGACCACGAGTCCCAGACAAAGACACCGATCCCACCTCCTCTAGTATTGTCGCGAGTGTAAAAGAAGCCATGAAACCCTGGTATTGTGAATTGTGGTAGCCAGTCAACGCTTACATTTATCTCGGTCAAAATGAATGCATCAACTTGGTCGCAGATTTTAGTACTAATTACCTTGAATTCGTCCCAGTATTTACGAATGCTACGAATGTTAACGTGCACAACTGCGAAACGATCTGTAGAAGACGAAGCAAACGTGTCACTAAACGAAGTAAAGTCGGCATACTGGGAAAAACTTGTCATTACGGTTAAGTGATAAGACCGAGATCACGTTTTCGAGAAATTCTCACGGGAGGGGCGCCCTCTTCTTTTCGAGCGAAAATTCTCCCGTTCTTTACACAGACGAAGTTATATCCACGTTCCCTTCCGCGCGAGCGAGCGAGCCAAAATAGTTCCCTGTTAGATGGTGTGACGTTCTCATTGAAATATACTTCGCCCGGTGTGCCCTCGCTGGCCAAGAGCCTAAGTTTGCCACGTGCCTGCATCCATCGGTCTTTGATGGAAACTGATGCGAATTTCACCAGAATGGTTGGATTCTTATCTCGCTTGGCTGGCAGACTCTGTGTCGACAGGACATCAGATGGTAGGTGTCCTTTGAGACCAAGCCTGTCTGCAAGCCCCACTAATATAGGAGCAAGTGCCTCGCCGGTAGCAACTTGCAGTCCCTGAATTTCCATAGTGGAAAGGCGGCTCTGTTGCTCAGTCTCATTTATCTCTGATTGCAAGGCTTGGATAGTGTTGGCCTTCTCAGACACCGTGACCCGCAGAGCTTCCATCTCAGAGTGAATACCTTTAATTTCTTTTTCGTGCACTGATGTTGCTTCTAAAAGGCTATCATACTTCTGCGCTAAGAAGGCGATTGAAGTCCGCACTTCTTCAACAGATGCCTTCATAAGCTCTATTGAGGGCTTCAAAAGAAGTAGCTCATTCACCTTCCCTGGAAGCTCCATTAGTAAATCCACGCTAGACTTCAGGGAAAGCAGAGAGCCTAATTTTCTATTGATTTCGAAGATTTGTCCCGTGAGCGTGGAGGAATCGCTCTGGGAGATCACGTCACTACTCTTTTTGGCTCCATCCGGAGTGGTGTTGTTGCCTTTCGATCGACAAGCTCTACATCGACATTTTTCTTTTTTCTCGAGATTCATCGTGGCAAAGGTCGAATTGGCGATGCCGGAACATACCTTTCCGAGATGGTAGTTTTGAGCGCAAGTTGAGCACGTCATGAGGCGACCGTCAGGCGAGATGGACTTTAGACACGCGCCGCAGGTTAGGGACATGGCCGCGGATCGCAGTGGACACAAGGCGCGGAGGAAAAGAAACGCGAGCAGTAGTAGGCAGGCTAGGCAAACCAAGCAATAATAATAATAATAATAATAATAATAATAATAATAATAATAATAATAATAATAATAATAATAATAATAATAATAATAATAATAATAATAATAATAATAATAATAATAATAATAATATTTATTTTTGCGGATAATTTCTCAAGTCGAGGCACGGGTCTGTCAAAGCCAGTAAAGGCTTGTGGGACAGCACCCTACTGGTCAAAATCACAATATCCCCCACACAAACAGTGTCAAGCTCACCATGCAGCCTCTGCACTGGAATGAAATAAAATATGATGAAAAAAAACATGCACATAATATCATTAAATACACTGTGATGCAATAAATAATCATGTAAACAAAAATAAAAAGGACAAAAGAAAAACACCCCCACACACGCACACACACTCACGCATAGTTATGATGTTCCATTGAACTCTTGGAGCACTTGTTTGAGTTTTTTTAGAGAGTCCACACCATATATGTTTTCCGGCAGGTCATTGAAGATTGATGGCACATAGTAATTGCGAATTCTTTTTCCATAGTTCGTGGTGATAGAAGGCACTTTATAACGTTCGGTCCGACGAAGTGATCTAGATACTATATGGGGTTCTTTATAGTCATCGTTCCAAAAATATTTCAGTACAACAGTCTGAACCAATAAAGCATTGAAGAGTGGCAAACCTAAAGTTTTTAGTTTTTCTTCTTCAGTTTCTGACGACGGACCATAGACAATACTCTTAAACATTCCTTTCAAAACTGAATCAATTTTTTGGCACCATATTACAGACCCATGCCCAAAAATTGTTATGCCATACCTTAAAACACTGTACGCTAACGCTTGAGCTACCATCTTTTTGGTTGATTTAGGAATTAATGATCTTGTATTATAAAGTAAGCATGACACCTTTCTCAGTTTTTTACAGATATAAGACATATGAAAATTCCATGACAAAGCACTATCAAACTCAATTCCTAAATACTTGACCTGATCTGTATAAGACACTGGGCAGCAGTTGCCGTCTGCACAGTCAGAAGTATGCATGTAAAGTGGATGATCAAATGTTATATTTCTTAGCGGATTATGAAAGCAGACAAGTTTAGTTTTTGATATATTTACCTCAAGACAATTTCTTTTAAACCAGTCAAGTAAGCAGCAGGTGTCTTTTTGGAGTAGCGTCATTGCTGGAACATAATCAAGATGGAGCGAGAGCAGTACCGTGTCGTCAGCGTATTGGAATAGTTTACATGTGGAGACCGCGTTGGACATATCATTGACAAACGCGTTGAAAAGAAGAGGAGACAAAATAGATCCCTGTGGGACTCCAGCTTTTAAATTTACTTTGGAGCTTCGGCTATTGTTTATAGAAACTACTTGTGTACGGCCGCTCAAAAAGTTCTGAAGCAGAGAAAGGAATGGGCCGCGGAAACCAATTTTATGCAATTTTTTAAGTAGAATGCTATGGTTGACCGTGTCAAATGCTTTCGCCACGTCAATAAAAAGTGCACACGCGACCTGATGCCTTTCAAAAGCAAGATGCAGCTCATCAGCAAAATCTTCCAGAAGTGGCTGGGTCCCCCGGCCACTAACGAATCCATATTGCCTAGACGATAGGATATCAAAGCTATCTAGGTACGACGTCATAGTATTGAGGATATGCTTTTCCAAAATTTGCACTATACAAGGTAAGATTGAAATTGGGCGGTAATTGTTAAGTTTTTTACGCTCTCCATCTTTGAATAAAGGCTTTACTAAAGCACTTTTTAAATCATCCGGGATTTTTCCACGGGAAATGAAACCATTTAACATATATAGGAGCACGTGTTTTATATAATCATAATTTCTCCGCAGGTCTTCGGCACTGATGCCATCTATGCCAGGAGCCTTGTTGGATTTGAAACTGAAAAGCGTAGTTCTTACATCGAGCTCCGTCATCTCGGGAAGGAAAGCCGAGGAAACATTTGAGTCTAAAGTCCCTGCAGAAAACAGAGCATCATCACGGGCTACTCCGGAGAATTTAGCAAAGAACTTATTAAAATCCTCAACCAGTGGCGTTGCATCGTGACCGAATGTTTTCTCGAGTGTGTGATCAATTGATCTATTAATCCCCTTGCCTCGTAGTTGATTCACCAAGCACCAAGTATGTGCTATATTTGACCTTGCTTTAAAAAATTGATCTCGAAAGTATTTTCTTTTTGCCGAACGTATCAGCGCCTTTAAACGATTTCGTGTACTGCGAAATTCTGTCTTCAACTGTGCATTATTTGGAGAACGTCGGCATCGTGCCCAAAGGGCATCTTTAGACCTAATTTCTAGCAGAATGTCACCAGTTAGCCAGTCGTGTTCGTTCCGACGTCTTCTCACAGTAATGACCTTTTTTGCTTGTATCCTGAATGCACAAAATTGATCTTTAAACCTTCTGTAAACGTCGTCAAAGTCTTCAGTAGATAACAAAATGTTCCAATCGTATGCTCTAACCAAGTTATCAAACTTCGTTCGATCAATTATTTCAATTATTTTTGTTGTCGCTTTTGGTGATTTAACATTCACTTGTAGCATAAGTTGACATGCAACGAAGTAATGGTCAGAAAGTTTTTGCTCTATTACTGCTGATTTCGCAACTATATCCGGTACGCGTACATTAATATGATCAAGGCATGACGCCACAAGATGATCTTCTAAAAGTTCTTCTTGGGTAGGAGCAAGAATTAAACCTTCAATACCAAAGAGTGCCAATAGGTTAAGATAATCACAAACATAAGACTTGGAGGGTTTAAGCGTGTCAATGTTAAAGTCGCCTATTAGACAAATATTATCGATAGACTGAAAACTATGAAGCGTATCTCGGAGTTCGTTCAAAAATGTCGAAGGATTACCTGACGGAGGCCTGTAAAAAGCTAGCAACATCAACGACCACTTAGAATTCGATACATTCAGTGATAGTGACTCGCAACTAAGAAAATCTACATCAAGTCTCATCAATAATAATAATAATAATATTAATAATAATAATAATAATAATCACAATCATAATCATCAAGAATCAAGAATCAAGAATAGTTTTTATTTGTGCACAGGAACAACCTTGCGGTTTTGGTGCTGGCGCACGTAAAAAAGAACAAAAACACACACATACACAAAAAGGAAAAAAAAAACCACGGAAGACAGTTTTACATAAAATTCTACAAAAAAGAAGACGCGAGAACTGTGTACACAAAATTGTACAGAAAAACAAAACAAAAAAGTGCACAAAAATAGCACATAGAAATGAAGACACGAAGAAAATTGTTCCAATACATATGGATGCTTCACTTGGACGCAAACAGACGCGAACGTCTGAACACTACACATACAGCTCCGTACAAATAGGAACAAGAAATCAACAAGTCATAGAAATACATATGGAAACCCGGCAGTTGATTCAGGAAGTTCATCAAAAGTCACAAAAGAGCTTCCGCACAGATTTAACAAAATCGGAAAAGTTGTCAAGAAATATATCGAGATTAAGAGAAGAGTTATTATAAAGGAGTTCCGCACGAGATACTGGATCAAGTGTATTAACTCTAGATGACAGATAGAAGGTTGACGTTTTTCTTGTCGTCACTCGCGGTACGTGCAGAGAAACCTGATGCAGGATGTCGGAGCTATCTATTTGACCATGTATACATTTATAAAGAAAGAGCAGCTCCGCAGTGTTTCGGCGTCCCTGCAAGTCTTGCAGTCGAATGGGTGAACTATGCACGTCATCAACTACTTTTGCAAAGTTGAAACGGTGTTTAAAAATAGATACGAATTTCGCTTGTACACGAGAAATCCTCAATAGATTAGAGTGGCACGTCCCACCCCACACAACAGATGCATACTCAAGGTGAGAACGACACAGGGAACAATATAAGGTTAAAAATGTTTTAGGGTCACGAAATTCTCGTGATACACGACACACAAGACCCAGGGTGCGCAGTGCAGACTTCACAATATGCACAACATGACCCTGGAAACGCAAAGCAGAGTCAAATACAACACCAAGATCTCTGATTTCGCCAACGCGGGATAGTTGATTAGTGTTAATTGTGTAGTTAAATGGTGCTGTGGCAGTTTTTCTAGAGTAGGTCATGACGTTTGTTTTGGAATGGTTTATCTTCAGGTGATTACGTGAGCACCAGCCAACAAACGAGGTTATATCAGACTGTAAATCCATGCAGTCATGTTCGCCGCCTATTTCTCTAAATATTTTTATATCGTCTGCATATAGCAAGAAAGAAGACGTGGTGATAGCGCTTGCGACGTCATTCACAAAAACAGAAAATAGCAACGGGCCCAGTACGGAGCCCTGTGGTACACCCGAAGTTGCGTTATACGTGGGGGAGCAAGACCCGTTCGCACGCACATAACAAACCCTTTCCCTTAGGTAGTCCTCCAGAAGACAGTATATCGGACCGCAAAGACCAACTGCAGAGAGCTTAGATAAAAGTATACTGTGGTTTACAATGTCGAAGGCCTTGCTACAATCAAAGTATATAACGTCAAGTTGACCTCTGTCGCACACAACCTTAGACGCAGCAGTCGCGAATGCCACAAGATTTGTCGTCGTTGAACGACCAGCGAAAAAACCGTGCTGGTTGGTAATTATCGTGCTTTGAAGTGAAAAAGACAGAGATCTGTGGATGACCTTCTCAAAGAGCTTAGAAAACGAGCAGAGTAAAGAAATAGGTCTGTAGTTAGAAGCGTCAGTCCGCTTGCCCGCCTTAAAAATCGGGACCACAACAGCAATTTTCCAAATACTCGGAAAAATGCCCGACTTCAGACAATATATAAAGATAGCGCAAAGGACTGGTGTTAAAATGCAGCCGTAAGACTTGAGCATAGCTTGGGGGATGCCGTCATGACCGGCAGATAGCGTCGGACGCATTGCTTTTATACAAGTTTCTACAGTAACCTCGTCTATCGCAATATTACTAACGGATAAAGTGTTCGTGCATGGAAGGGTCTCATTAGGAAGTGCGCCAGTATCAACACTGTAAACCGAACCAAAGACACCAGCGAAAACATTACATACATCAGTTGTAGAGCCTCCGTTCCCTTCCATGACAATAGCATTTTCTCCTGCGCGATCGCCCCTGCGCGATTTCACTCCTCTCCAAAATCTTTTAGGGTTTCGCTGTAGATCTGACTCTACTGCTTCGGTATCTGCCTGCTTATCACGCTTCAGCAATGCCCTGCAACGACTTCTCACCTCCTGAAATTTAGACTCGAATTCAGGACGGCCTGTTTTCTTAAATTTTCTATGCAAAAACGACTTTCTCTTCAAAGCCGTACGGAGTTCAGGAGAAAACCAATAAGGAAACCCAGAGCGTACGTTTTTTCTCAATGGGATGAACTTTTTCATTCCCTCCTGTACCACAGCGGTCAGTTGATTTACTTGATCATTCACGTTTGGAGACTCCAGAATGGAACTCCAGTTAAAGTCAGAAAAATATCCTTACAGGCCTACGTAATCGCCATCTGCGTAGTCAAAGGATTTCTCGACGTTTTGGCCACTTGGCATTTGGCGCAGCACTGGTGTTTGAATAGTCATTTTTATATCAAGCGCTGGATGATATTTATCCTCTGGAACGAGAGGAACTTTACTTTTATCGACACTGACAGTCTCTGAGGTCGTTAGACACAGGTCGAGGAACTTCCCTTGCCAGTTGGGTGTGGAGTTTCGTTGTGTCAGACCTAAGAACGAAGAAAAATTTACTAACGAGTCACATTTTGTAGTGATATAAAAATTATTCGATGTGACCTTCCATGTTTTCCAACAAATAGATGGTGCGTTAAAATCGCCTAAGATCAAAACATTAGCTGAGTCAGATGCGGTTACGGTTCTTTCAATCTCCTGAAGGCAGTCATGGAATGTTTCCGGTGACATAGGTGGGGGAAAATAAAATGCTCCCAAAGGTATATTGTCTTTCGGACCGCGCACCTCAACCCAAACTGACTCGGAATAAGTCTCAAGGCCCGTCCGCCTAACGCAATCATAGGACTGATCAAACGCGACCAATACACCTCCACCCCGCTTCCCTTCAGTAGACTGCCTGTCATTGCGAAAGACCCTGAAGCTTGGCGGGAAGTAATCGGAGGAGGAGATGTCTGGACATAACTACGTCTCGGTAAGAACCAGAAGAGTTGAGTTTGAGCAAATTAAATTTTCAAAGAACTGCTTAGATTTTGTGCGCAGACCACGTACATTCTTATAATAGATATTTAAATCGGTATACTTCTGTTTCATAATACGTTTTGATGCTATGTCCGACGGATGAATCATCTCATCGCGAAAATTACCTCTAAATGTCTGGAAGTAGCACGTGCTGGGCCACAGGTAAGGGTCAGCGAGCGCGTGAAAAGAAGGAGTGTCCACAGCGATGAAAAAGACGCGTAGGATGCATGTCGCGTTTTCAGACGCAGGCATTACAAAGGTGTCACACCAACAGACTTCAAATGCCTCACCATGTCCGCTGACGTGGTGCGTGGGGTAAGGCGTGTGACAAAAAAAATTACACCATCTTCCCGAGGGGAACCATGGGGTGATGCGGAGCATCGTGTTGGTTCCGAGGAAAGAGTCAGTTGCGTGCTGACGTCGAGAGATGGCGCCACCGACTGCCCTAGCGTTACCCCCTACGCGAGCCTTCGTCGCGGCTCGCGGCAGAGAAAGTTGGAACGCTCGCCGCTCGCCGTTTATTTTATTTTTTTCACACTTGAAGGAGAGGAGACAAGAGGAGGAGAGTTGCGCGTGCGCGCGCGGTGTGAGGAGAAGCCAACGCACGCGCAGTGCACGCAGCTGGTAGAGAGAGAGAGCGGAGAGAGTAACGCGCAGCTGTTGGAGAGAGGGAAGGAGGAGAGTTGCGCGTGCGTAGTTCGAGTGCCGACTACATCGCGGACGCGGGACATAGACCCGAGCAAGAGATGCTCCGCATCTAAAATCTGCTTTCCCTTGGACTGGGGAGACAAAACTGAAGAGAAGGAGGCATTCTCAGGGGCCCCCAAAGACGGCGTGCCTCCAAAGCTGGCTTCACGTCGCAAGTCCGCACACGGAGCACGTGCCGCAAAGTCCGAAGACCCAGGCACAATGACGCCAGGTGTCGCCGGTGTTATGGGACACATGGTGCTCGCCACTGGGGTGTCAGGCACGGGGTCAGGCACGGGGGTCAGGCACGGCGGTGAGGCGGGCGTAATCGACGCCACACTCTTAGAAAAAAGGAGACCAAAAGGAGGTAACAGACCGCCTTTACCACCCTCCTCCCGGCCAGGGGTAAAGCGCCCCGCTTGATTACCTCCTCAGACGCAGCAGACACTAAGAATGCGGTGCTACCAGGTGAAGTTCGCCGCGAAGGGGCACAGAGGAGGCATGTATTACCTCCCAGAGGGTGCACATGTTTTGCACTGCCAAAGCCTAGGCGCTGCGATTGGCTGTGGGAGGCGCAAACGAGTTCGCTAATTGGTCTCCTCGTATGGCACGTGATTCTTCGCGCTCCCGGGCGGCCGAGCGCCTGCTCGGCCGCCCGGGAGCGTCGAAGCTTTCCCCGCCGACGCGGCTGGTCGTGTCGGCATAACGGTCTTCCTTCTCGAATGTTCGACGGAGGCGTCCCAGCGCAGGAACGTTCTTTATTGTTCTGTTAGGCTCAGTCTCTTCTTACGAGGTCACCGAGAGAGCTGCATTGACTTCAGTCGAAGATCCGAGTTGTGTTCACCGTATGCAGGTAAGGAAATGTTCTGCGCGGTCGGCAGTTGGCGTCGGTTATGACCGCCCGGGAAGGCGACCCCCGTCTTCCTTAGACAAAGGGTTGGCGGACATGTTGGCACGTTTGAAGGCGTCGAGCGTTCGATAAAATTAGTATGTGGCGCGAACGCAGACACGGTTTAGACCATCGAAGTTCATAAAGAGCAAGAACAGGAATGACTGTCGCTTGTACTAGCGCATATTTAGAAGGTTGACATACGCTAACCAGTGGCGTAGCCAGCAGCGTTTCCCGGTGTATGTGTGTGCGGGTGGAGGAAGTGGGAAAGCGGCGGTTCGGCGAGCGGGGCGGCCGGGCGAAGGCGCCTTTTGAATGGGGGGTCGCCTACGTTTAAGGCGTGAGGGGGTATGAGGTTTTCTGTTTTGGGGCCGTTGGCGTGTCGCGTCGGACGTTACATTGAGGATCTGATCAAATATTTAAAATTTTCATAAGGTGTTTTTTTTTTTTTTCCGCAGGCATTCATTGGCGGCACCGGCCAACCGGCGCGATTTATTCTCAACGTCGTTGATATTTGGAAAAGACAGGGTTAAACGGTGATTTTTAATATCAACGTGTTTTTTTTTATTTTTTAATTTAACGAGGTTTAATAAATAGTTTGGTCAAATGTCACGTTACCTTGAAATACCGAATATAAATGTCTGAGTTAATTATTCGTGCGCTTCGCACAACATTAATAGTAGTATATTACTGAATAAGGTCATGAAGTTGTTACAGGCAGCGAGGCTAGCAATTATATTGTCTTGGCATTTTCTTTGCGTATGATCAGGCATTTCTAAAACTCTGATCATTCAGTAGGCGAGTTATAGATACAACTCAAGTTTGCATTATTTGAAGTTGATTGAATATATTTCTTTCGTCCTGCGGCAACGTTGCAGGGTGATTTCGTCGAGGGTACTGGATGCCTGCTACCTTGGACTCATCTCGTGACAGTTCTTAACACTGCTTACTGCAGGTAAGCGGATTCCGATATTTTATTTTGATTTTCTTGTTCCCATTTTTTGCACTGGAAATGGGGCTCTTGATTTTTATGTTGATTTTGTGTGTGTGCTGTTCGTTCATTTCCGAGAGAAAATTGAGGGTATACTTCGAGTAAATAAATTAGAGCAAGACACACGAGGCGCTTGACTGTGTCTTTTTCGGTGCTCTTTTTTTGTGTTTTCGTCCTTGTGTGCTGTTCTTATCATGTCTAAATAAGACATACATTCAATTTTAATCTGGCGAATTACTTTGGCAAGAATATTTACATATTTGCCGAAGTTCGATATTCGGCAGTTAGAAATTATTCGTGCGCTTCGCAAACATTAAAAGTAGTATATTACGGAATAAAGTCATTAAGTTGTTGCCGGCAGAGAGACTAGCAATTATAGTGTTGTCTTGGCTTTTTTTTTTTGCGTGTGATCAGGTTTTTTTAAAAGTAATAATTCAGTAGGCGAGTTAGATATGGCTCAAGTTTGCATTATTTGAAGTTGATTGAATATATTATTTCATCCTGCGGCCACGTTGCAGGGTGATTTCGTCGAGGGTACTGGATGCTTGCTACCTTGGACGCATCTCGTGACAGTTCTTAACACTGTTTACTGCAGGTAAGCGTAGTGCGATATTTTATTTTGAATTTCTTGTTCCCATTTGTGCACTTGAAATGGGGTTCTTGATCTTTATGTTTATTTTGTGTGTGTGCTGTTTGTTCATTTCCGAGAAAAAATTGAGTGTATACTTCGAGTAAATAAATTAGAGTAAGACACACAAGGCGCTTGAGTGTGTCTTTTTCGGTGTTATTTTTTGTGTTTTCGTGCTTGTGTGCTGTTCTTCTCATCTCTAAATAAAACATAAATTCAATTTTAAATTTTAATCTGGCAAATTACTTTGGCAAAAAGCTTTAAGTATTTGCCGAAGTTCAACATTCGGCAGTCAGAAATTAATCGTGCGCTTCGCAAACATTAATAGTAATATATTACTGAATAAGGTCGTTAAAGGGGCGGTGCAACGATATTCAATTGGAATGTTCTTCACTTCACACGATCTGACTGGCACTAGTGGGACTCAAGGATACTCGTACGCAAAGACACTGACCAAGAAACTCCTTTGTTGCGCTGCAATTTCAAGGACAAAACCGAGTGTTTCCATTCAATCTCTCCTTCGCAAAACCTGATGACGTAGCTGGGCAGTAGCAGAACCGCCCAGTGACGATATTTGAATGCGGCTCCTAGATTGGACCCGAGCATGCCGTGGACACTCGATTTGGGCTCGTGATAATCGATAGCTCGAGAAGCATTCGGGCAGTGTCCTGTGCCCAATCGCTGCAATGACGACAACAGCCGAGCCATAACAATGTCTGGAACTCAGCGCGTGTCCTGCGCATTGCCAACCCCAGCGCGTGGCTATGATCAACATTGGCGGCGTATAATCGGCTCCAAATCACGTGGCCGCTTCTTCTGGCTGCGAGTTGAGGGGGTGAACTCTGCTCGTTTTTCTTTATTTTTTTCCGCGACTTCGATTGCGTGTGGTAAAAACCAACGGGTATTTCACAGGTCATTAACGTCAGGGATCCGTTCTAAGTGGTATTTGCGCAAAATACAAAAATCGTTGCATCGCCCCTTTAATTTATTGCCGGCAGAGAGACTAGCAAGTATATTGTCTTGGCATTTTTTTTGCGAGTCATCAGGCATTTTTAAAAGCTGATCATGCAATAGGTGAGTCAGATGACTAAGTTAGCATTATTTGAAGTTGATTGAATATATTTCATTCCTACTGCGTCAACGTTGTAGGGTGATTTCGTCGAGGGTACTGGATGCCTGCTACCTTGGACGCAACTGCAGGTAAGCGTAGTCAGATATATTATTTTGAAGTTCTTGTTCGCATTTGGGCACTTGAAATGAGGTTCTTGATTTTTATCTTTCTTTGTGTGTGTGGTGTTCGTTCATTTTCCAGAGAAAGTTGAGGGTATACTTCGAGTAAATAAATTAGAGTAAGACACACAAGGCGCTTGAGTGTGTCTTTTCGGTGTGTTTCTTTTTTTTGTGTTTCGTCCTTGTGTGCTGTTCTTCTCATGTCTAAATAAAACATAAATTCAATTTTCATCTGGCAGAGCACTTCGGCAAAAATATTTGCATATTTGCCTAAGTTCAGCAGTTAGGGTTGGCGGTCATAGGGATCTGCTGTGGTGCTGAGTAGCTAATGTGGTGTAGCGCTCTGTGGTGTATGTTCTTCCTCTGTCCTTGTCTTAAAGCGCAATCCTGTTTTTTCACGTACAATGCCAACTCGCCCAACTATCAGCACTTGTATATACTAACCTGCTACACTAGTTGTACCCTTTTGACTAAGATCTGTTAGTCACCTAAGTAAATCGGGGTGACAAATTTAAACATGACCGGTGAATACAAAGTGCTTACTAATCTACGATTACCACCCGCCATGTGATAATTTTAGTCAGTGGTAGTTAGTCAACAGTTAAACTGGTCACGTCTGGTAAGTATGGTCGATGCTTTATAATGCTGGAATCAGTGGCCCATCAAATGCTCCAAAGGCGTCTTAGAAAATCTAATATTTCTTCACAGTTTCTTCAAATTTGGGATGATATGTTTCAAATTGATATCACATGATTTCCACATTTTTTTTGGTTCCAGGCAGGCAGTGCAATCTACCCGGAGGCTGTCAACTCAAGCCTAATTAATCCTGAGGCGCCGAGCTATGTGGCAGTGGAGGGAGACCTCGAAGCCGCGTCGCCTGCTGAGGCAGTCCTGGTTGCATTCTGCCTCTAGATCATCTTTAGCGACGACTAGAGCCCCGAACGTGTTGTTCCAGATGTCTTTATTTCGCTTATGTGGTTTCATCTTAGAACTTTATAAGATGTCTAGTCATGCATTGATTTTATGCCATTCGTT
>JABSTQ010006356.1:0-45105 GCA_013358835.2 Ixodes persulcatus | reverse complement strand
CCTATTCACAGTGCAGCCCTACCTCAGCGCTGAATCAGTATTACAAACCGGGACATCGATGCTTTGTATGAAAGGGAGCAACTTGGAACACAGAATACAAGCCATGAAAGTAGCGGTGACTAGATACCTTAACAGTGTTGAGTTAGCGCTGCACTGTATGTGTGAACCAGCCTTAAATGTGGGAAGTCACCAGGGTTGTAAAAGTTACTTCAAAAATGTACCTAAGATGGGGGTCAGAGCATTAGCTACCCAACGTGGCGAGACTGGCACAGGATTTCTGTTACTCGCCGTTTATAAGACGAGAGTCGACTTTTTCCGGTCTGATCTTGAAAACAAGGTTAGGTTCGGTTAATTTTGTAGCGAAAGGCCAGTGTTTTCCCGTTTGTGGGGTCATTTGCTCGGTTTGTATTATATGATGCAGAGTCCTTCCCATGAAAATGCATGGGTGCCCGCTAGGACTCTTCGGAACAATTGAATTAACCGAGATCGCACTATACTCTGTTGCAACTCTAGCATAGCAGAAGCCCCTCCCACAAAGCCCTTCACTCTTTCCAATAAGCAAACACTAGAGGAGGTGAGCTGAGACGATACCACCAATCCTGGCGAGCAGAAGGTACTGTGGGAGGGGATTCTGTTATGCTATACACCTTTCCAAAAACCGCACCTAGGCTGCCGCCATGTTGCTGATGCTGATGCGGCTGGTGCGACTCCTGCACCCCCTATCAGCTAGAAATTTTCTGCCACTCTCTTGTACTGTGAATATCCGTTCAGCGCAATTCTCTATCTATGTTTTTTTGCGGTTGTACATCCCATGTTTTCTAGCCCCTCTTGCTGCATACCTGTTTTGGTGTTATTTTCTACTGTGAGAAATAGGGCTGGTTAGTGCCTGCCATTCAAGCTTTTCTGCTCGACCTTCACAGGAAACGAAGGAGGGAAAGGATGCCGAATGGCCCTTGTCGCAATTTAGCGAACAATGGAAATTGTTCTCCCTCCCAGATGTAATCTGCGTAGAATCCTCAGTCACCTCCAAAAGTAGTTGTCCGGGTTGGGGTGGGAAACAGGTCAGTCATGTTCGTTCCTTTGCTTTGGTGCTGTTGTGAAAAAAGGAAGCTGCTCCCCAAAAACAAAGTCATCTTCGATTCCATCTGATCGTCAAGATGTGACTGTCGTCGACTGTGACTGTGTTATTTGAGATCTTTCTCAAATGAATTCTTTTTAGATAACGCTGCACCGTGTGGTATGTACAATACACTTATTGAATGTTAACACTTGCTGAATTCTATGTCCGTGTCCTGTCCATCGGTAAACACATTATTTGTGAGCGTGAAAAATGCATGCCTTTTGGCTATCTTCGGTTGTAAATTATTTTTGACAGCTAAGCGCTTTGTCGTTTGACACATGGCTAATCGGGCGGCGCCAACAAACTTATCATATATAAAAAACAAAACAAAAACTAACATTTCAGTCGCATTTTTTCTGTCGCACACACACCCTTCAAAAATAGTTTACGGGCTTTAAGAAAGCAGTTTACACTGCTTTTTCAATGTTTGGGAAAATACATGCACCATGAAGCACTGGGAAATGACAAAAATTTAGCTGCCAGCAGTGTTTGAAACTGAGCCTAAGCAGGCTGCTCATATCGAAATCACAGTCCACTCGAGAAGGTTAGCAGGGACGCTGGTGAGAGTCTAGCCTCAAACCCAAGGATTGGGCTCGAAAATGGTTTGCTGCCCCTGGGGTCAAGTTCTTCTTGGAAAGGTGTATAGTTGCAACATACTATAACAAAAATTAAGAGTACCATAAAAACAAAAAGACCGAGCATCCAGAGAAATCCACAGGACTTAAGTTATAGCAGGGACAGAATAGAGAAAAAACTGCAGCTGCAATATTTACCCTTTAAATTTCCCATAACAGCAAGCAAAGACGACAGGCTGGTCGTCGGCGCCAGGGGGGCCACTCCTTTAAACTGGGAGCACATGCAGTCTGAAACAAACAATAAACAAAAAATTAAATCCATGGACAATCTGCATGTGCTATTATTTCGCTTCATCAGCCGGTCGAGAGAAAGCAAGCATGCACACCGTTGTCCAACCATGTCAACTGCTCGTCGAAACTTTTTGCTGCCAGCATTAGGATATTGCTTCCTTGCAGTATAAAAACACAATTGCACACTACCTGGATGTCACGCTCAAAGTTCAAACATTGAAGAAGCTAGCTCACAAAACTTTAAAGTAAGATCTGCAACTTGCAGACACTAAGCAAAAGTATGTTCAGTCCAAACGTTACTCCAATAGACAACTCAGGTCCAATCACTAAAAGCCCTGCATGCTAGGCTTGAGTGGTTCAAGACAGGTTGGAGTATGCTAAGGCTACATTCTTTCTAAATTTAGAGGATAGCATTCGGCATTCCCCAAAAGAGTTTTGGAAATATGTGCATAGTGACAAAACACAATTCTTCCTTTCCGACGCTAAAGCGAAATGATGCTATCGTCGATAGTGATATTGAAAAGGAGCATTTTGATCCATACTTTCAGTCAGTTTTTACGTCTTGCCAGTCACGTTCGGTACACTTCAATGTTCCAGCGGCAACCAATGTGTTGTCTGAAGTTAAATTGGGTATGCCTGAAATCCTAAATCAATTGCGTAACTTAGACACAACTAAATCGATTGCTCTATATGACGTTCCTGCAGGTATTCTGAAATCATGTTCTAGTTCACCATCCCTTACTTTGTGGTATTGTTCGAAAAATCTTGGCGTGAATAATCTCTGCCTTCAGATTGGAAGCTTGCTCGAGTAATGCTAGTGCATAAATGTAGTCCTAGAAACAGCGTCAGCAATTACCGACCGATATTGCTAACAAGCATTTCTTACAAGATAATAGAACACATTCTTTATGGTAATGTCGTGGCTCACCTTAGTGCGTTTAACTTCTTGCATCCTTCGCAACACGGATTCCATCTGGGCTATTCGTGTAACACACAACCAGGTGAAACTTTTCATAACCTTTCTATGGCAATCAACCAGGGACGGATTGCTGATTTCAGTAAGGCTTTTGGCGTCATTCTTCATGATCTTTTCATTTTTAAACTCCTCGCTTATAAAGTTGATGACAAAGTTTGTAAAGGGGTTCTTATTTGTCGTTCCGAAAGCAATATGTAGTTTCAAATGGCTTCCAAACCAAAATGGTTGTTGTCTCTCCAGGTGTGCCACAGGGCTTTATTCTGGGACCACTTTGTTTCTTATTAATAATAAAAATCATATTGCTGTTGATGTTTGTTCTACCATTACAATGTTTGCAGATCACAAGTGTTGTACTACGTAGAGATCAATAATGCGCATGATAGCCTAATTTTGCAGAAAGATTTTGACAACATTGAATCATAGTGTCAGTCGTGGCAAATGACTCTGGACATAAAAACAACTGTACATGTCACCTTTACAAGCAAAGTATCTCCGCCAGCATTTAGTTATTTATTAAATAAAGTCCTAAAAACTGTAAATGAATTTAAATATCTGGGCACGTACCTCACCTCTGATCTAAGGTGCAACGTCCACGTTTTAAATTTGTACCCAAGTCGCTCAAAGAGACAGTTTATTTTACACGTTTCTTTTATCCCTGAATATGCCAGTGTTGTCTCAGACCCTTAAACAATCAAACCCCACTTCAACGAGCACCGCTTCAACGAAATTTCCGGTTCAACGAATATTTTCCGGTTCCCCGTCAACAGTTCATAAAAGTTAATGCATAACAATTCTCACTACAGCGTACACAGTTTCTTGTGCCGTTCCGCTTGAACGAAATTTTACAGAGCAATTCGAAGTTCAAAAGTTTAATTTTTCGCCCGAAAAACAAACCTCCGAGCACTTTGGTGCGTTCTGGCACATGAAATATGTCTACTATAAAGTTTAAATCGCGTGTTGAACCACCAGAAACTGCCACTAATAACCGGAATCCCCGAAACCTGAGTGCAACGGGCGCAACAATGACCCGATGACCCCGCGTGCAGGCCGCCATTACTGATCACTCGATGGCGACGGCGATGAGGCTGGCCTTTCCGGCTCCTTTTCGCAGTTGTACCAATGTTGGTTGCACCCTAGCTCTTGGGTTGATAATCCTCTGCTGCAGACTACCCAAAGCCGAAGCTCAGTAGTCTTTTTTGTTTCGTCAGTTGTTCTTTTGTCAATACAGTATGCAGGCTTTTTGGACATGGCATCGCCAAGCAAAACACAGAAATTTTTTATCTTTAGAAAATAAAGCTCACATCCTGGGCGAAGTTGCAAGTGGACAGAAGAAAGCTGTCATCGCGAAAAAGTTTGGAATTTCTCTGAGTTCTTTGTCGACGATTCTAAAGTCGAAAGATGCAATCGAAAAGGCTTTTGCAACGGGGACATCGACCAAGGAAAAAAAGAAAACTGACACTGTCGGTGCACAAAGAGCTCTACAAGATTATGTACACATGGTTTGTACAGATTTTTGTACTTTACCAGTTCGGGTATGACATATTTTTGTGAATTTCACAACAAAATTTTCGCTACAACGAATTTTTTCTCGTGCACCCTCAATTTCGTTTTAGCGGGATTCGACTGTACTGCATTTGCTATCCAAAAGCTTGAACACATTTAAGATATGGCTGTGAGGTCTGTTTTAGAAAATGAGGGAGTCTAAACGCAAGCTAAAATGGCCATCATTAAGTGATAGTAAAAAGCTCCACCGTCTCTAATTTTTTCACAATATTTATCACGGAAAAGCCCATATAGAAAAGGAGAAATATATGAAAGCGCCTTTCTATGTATCCCGTAGAAATGGCCATGACATAAAACTTAGAGATTTCTTTTAGGGGTGACGTACTGCAACACTTTTTTTTTTTTTTTGTAGACACCACGCGTGATTGGAATTTCCTTCCATCATGCATGGTCATTATAACTTCCAATGACGCCTTTTTCCAAACACTGAACATGTAACCTTTTCTGTAATCATGTGTAATTTTTTTTTTTGTATTCCCCCTACTGTAATGCCAGATGGCGAAGTAGGTACCTGAATAAAGATAAAGATTAAAAGTTAGGGTACACCAGTGCTATTCGTGAGGCTTAGTGTTTTGCACGCTCAATACCATACATTTTTTCCTCAATTGCGACGAGCTGCCACTGCGCTCCTAACTTGCTATGAATTACTGCATATGCCACCACTTTATTCTGGAAGGCTATAGTGAATTGCCACTCATTTTTGGCCTAAGAATAAAGAAATTATCAGCAACGAAAACAGTCAAAACAAGCATAAAAAGAAATCAAGATGAGGGCCATAGCATTAGCTACCCAACGCGGCACGGCTAGTGCAGGATTTCCATTACTCGCCATTTATAAGACAGAAGTCGACTTTTTCTGGTCTGATCTTGAAAACAAAGTTTGGCCTCAACTTTGTAGCAAAAGGTCAGTGTTTTCCTGTTCCTGGGGTCATTTGCTTGGTTTAAATCATACGATGCCGAGTCCTTCCCAGAAAAATGCATGAGTGCCCGCTAGGACTCTTCAAAACGATCAAATTAACCGATATCGCACTATACTCTGTTGCAACTCTAGAATAGCAAAAGCCCCCCTCACCAAGCCCTGCACTCTTTCCAATAAGCAAACACTAGAGGAGGAGAGCCGAGAGGACACTGCCAATCATGGCGAGCAGAGGGCATTGTGGGAGGGGCTTCTGCTATTCTTAAGTTGCAACGGACTATAACAAAAGTTTACAGTACGATGAAAACAAGACGACCAAGCGTCAAGAGAAATCTGCAGGACTAAGTATTTCAGGGAACTGCAGGAACTGCAGCTGCAATATTTACCTATTTAAGTTCTCTCGAGAGCATGGACGACAGGCTGGTCGTCAGCGCCAACAGGGCCACCCCCTTGTATTGGGAGCACGTGTAGTCTGAAACAACAAACAAAAAATGAAATGGATAGACAATCTATACATTGTGCACGTGCTGTTATTTAGCTTCATTGGCTGCTCGAGAGAAAGCAAGCATGCGCACCGTTGTCCAACCACGTCAACTGCTAGACAAAACTTCCTGCCGCCAGCATTAACGGGCAACTTCACTCCATTTTTACGATATTTGGGTTATGATCCGTTTACTCGAAGTCGGCAACCCTGAATCACGAGATGTAATTTGTTCTTCGGTAATATGTGTATAGTTTTGTAGATATCGCGTATCGTATCTAAGTTTCGTTCCGGCGGCACGGCGAAACCGAAACTATTGGCTCAAACAGCTTGGCAACACTGATAATCGGAGGCGCGTCAACGGCATGACGTAGATCTCGTCCCGCGCTTCTGAGCCGACGCACGTGGAGTTTCAAAACAGAAGGTAAGTTGCACATTTTCTTTTTTATCGCTGCACTTTGTAATTATGCACCAAATGTAGCAAGTGTTAGTGTGTATTTATAAATTTGCCGGCCGAAAAGCGAATTCGATTGCTAAAAATGACGCAGTCAGTGCCAGCACAGCGAAACTATTTGTTCCTTGCTCGCGGACCAAGAAAAAAAGAAGTAATGGGAGATAAATGGTATCCACAGGCGGTCTAAGTTGTTAAAGCTAAGGTGCCTTTATGTGCACGCTAGTTAGACTAGCTGCAACCTGCTGCGACCGGCCGCTCGTGCTGGAGCTACCGGCGGACAGTACGCTAACAGCGATGGCGCCGTATCGTTCTTCAAAGACTCATGTTTCAGGGAGAAACCGGCACCAGTCAGCAGCCGCAGATTCTGTGTGTAGGTGTCTGGTGTAAATTGCTGGGATCAGAGCTTCACGTTGAAGCTCGGAGTCCACGTCTTCTGAAGTCTATCCGGCGACCTGCACCGACCCACACCTTGTGCCTCTTACGGTCTCTTGGAAACTGGTGGAACCGGAGCTAGCTCCGGGTTGCGCACCGGATTGTTGGTGCAACCCACAGCAGTACAAGTCGTGCTCGACATTGCCCAACGCGAGTCTCTCAGGCTCCACGACACTCACGTGAGCAAGCAGCACCGCTTCGCTCTCTTCCGCGCTGTTGCGGAAGCTACGCTGGAGTTGTCACCGACAGCGGCTGACAACACAGGATAACGCAGTAAGCACCTCGTGCCGACAGCAGAATCGCAGAATGCCACGGGAAACAAAGCGTCCGCAACAACCGTACAAGAGCATAGGACGAAACTTGCGTCATTTGTGTTGCTTCACTAGCTCGCCCGGTGCCAGAATTGCTCACCCGCTGTCGGGCTGCTAACCCAGTCAATAGGACATTTCGAATATTGGTTTTAATCGGTAATGCGGCGTCGGTTTGACGTGATATTTGGGTATGACCGTATTTTGACCCCCTAAAACGATATCAGTCATTTTTGTAGGGTCGATTTTTTTAGTGGAGTTGCCCTTCAAGATATGGCTTGCACTATACAAGCAAAATTACACACTACCCAGCTGGTATGCTGAAAGTTCAAACATTGAAGACACCAGCACATAAAACTTCAATGCAAGATCTTCACCTTGTGGACACTAAGCAAAAGTATGTTCAGTCGAAACTTCGGTGCACTGAAAGGCTGCTTTACCTCAGCCAATTTGGAACATTTTTCGCACAAGTGATTGCGTTTCCCAATAAAAAATTTGGCAGCACGGAGAAAACAAACATATAATACACTGGCTCCATCATCCAGTTACTCAAACTAAAGTTTGTTGTGTCCACATTCCTGTCATAGTTCCTTAGTTTGTTGACGGGCCTTGCAGCACATGCGCAGTTATTATTTGTATGAAAGTTCAAATGCGGTTTAATCTTTTAGATAAAAGTAAGTTTAAATACTATACACCTGTTATCATAGCACATAAACTGGAGCACCCAATCATAAAATGAGACCTTTGTTAAGAACTGGGATGAACACAATGAAACCAAAGAGCACATACTAAGGACTGCTTGGAGCCTGACAGGATCCAGCGCCTCCTTGGCCGGTGAATCCTTATGAGCGTTGGATTTCTTTCCGCGGAGGCTTCTGCCTTTTAGCTCTTCAGTGGTGAAGACGGCCTTTAGCAGGCTCCTTGCATATTTCGCAGCCGACATGTTTGCTGCAGAGAGGCCGTCAAGTATGTGCTGGTCGACGAAGACGGAGTCCCCGATGGCAACCTAAAACAAAAACAGAATTAACACTTGCAAGTCAGAACTGTCAATCAGTGGCGACAAAACTGAACAGGACCCCAAGCATCATTGCACTCGCAAAAAGAAGGTAACCCCTTCTTTCTGCGGTCTGCGATACTAGCTCCCGAAGCTGCTCTTCCCAGTAAGTGTGCCCTTCGTAAGTCGGCCTTTAGGAGCGTGATGGACTACTAACTTCCCATAGGGGATACAAGCAGCTCGGTAAACTGCACTTCTTTCTCACAAAGTAAAGTGAGCATTTGCTATGTGGTGCTGATTTACAGTACCGCATAGTTGTTGCTTCGTCTGTTGTTTGTTTGTGCTTTTTCATCACTATGAGTAATTAAATTATGACTGAACATGCACCCAAAACAAAGAAGAAAGCAATAAAAATAAACACAACACTCCAAAGCAAAAGAATAACACATTGGACCCCTCAGCTACAAACAAGATGGCTTTCCCTTGACCACTAGTGAAAAACTCTTAATTTGCGCAGCCTCAATTTTTTACATATCGGGCACAGTACACATTGGCACTCAGTAAATTGAGCGATCTCCGAATGCCACAATTGGGGGCTGTAATTGTGCCCTCCAATTCATAAAACAGTCATGAAAATTAAAATAAAAATTGTCGTAGACATCAGAGCCACGTGAAATTGAGTTCTACAGCACTTCACAGATGTAGCTTGAAACTGCTATGGTTTTTATGTTATTTCCATTTACTACTATCTTTTAGAGCACTAACCAGGGTGTCTAGCAAATTATTATCTTGAAATTCCCTGACTTTTCCAGGTTTTCCCTGAACATTTCAGGTTAAACTACTTGACCACTGTAGAGGCGGTTAAATATATAAGACCATTACAATAAAAGGTGTTGAGCATTGAGCACTGTGAGGATAATTTTGTACGACCTTAATCCAACTTGCATATTCCAAAATATTCGGGTTCGTCCAGTCTGGATTAAACCAGCACTTTCTTGCCGCCGACATCGTCAGTGAAGAGGCCACTTCCGGAAACACGATGAAAACATGACGCTCAACCACACACGTCAATAACCGAATGGCAGCATGGCCGCCAGATGCACACTTTCGTATGCTTTCGGCTTAAATTGGGGTCTGCGGCTTTTCCATTCATTACAAATCTAGTAGTGCTAACTGGATCTAGCCTAGTGTCGCGCCCTCAATCGAATCCAAGGCTTGGACTGGGTTTGTCGGTTGTTCCCTTTGCATCGGATAGCACACTCTACATCGGGTGAGCAGAGCCCGCACTCCTCTCTAAGCAGAATGTAGCCTATCTTTCTGCCCCCAAGTCCTCAAGTCTGCTTTGGGCATTCAATGGCGTTTCCGGCCCATTTACCCTGACTGGGCTCGCTTTTCCACAATTTTCCTGACAATTTCCTGATCTTTCCCGGTAATTAAAATTTCCCTGGCAATTCCCGGTTTTCCCGGTAACTAGACACCCTGACTAACTTCGCATGCCAACCATGAACTATGTAGGCGCCTACCCCTAGTTTATGCATAACAAGAGTACCTTAGGGTTGGGCACCGCTGCTGTGCTTTGCTGGAGTTCTGCAAGGGTCCGAAGCCCTTTTTCGAGCTTCTTAACCATCTTGGCAGACTCTGAAATGTTTACATTGCGCCGAGTATCAGATAGTAAACGAAGCCGTCAAAGGATAATTGAATAGTTTCAGACCTGCCAAGTACCCGGACACAGCCCCAAATTGGGGGGGGGGGGGGGGGGGGGGGGCTAGATATATTGACACGAATTGCATACAAAATGCTATGCCATTTGTGACCTGGTATACGAAACTATGCGAGTGCCTCCAGAATAAGGTTGCGTATGTTGTGACCATTTCCATTTCGTTCCAACGTACACAAAGAAAGCACTCGGTTTTCAACCAAGCCAGAGACTACAACAGCGAATTGCTATCTTTACTGCCATCGATGGCAATCGAGAAGGCTTTACGTTTCAAGGTGTAAAGCCATCTCGCCGACGATTGCAGTAGTGTTGGTTCTGTTACAGCCATACTGCTTTGCGACATCCCAAGTTGGGAAAATTTTTCAGAGGACAAAATATGTTTGGGGACGGTCATCGGAAGATTATGTTCCAGCACAAATCCAGTGAATAGACTATCCGCTCAGATCACATTACTATCAGAGTACTGCTTTGCAAAAAACTGTAGCAGCTGCAGCTGCTTTTCTTGGGATTGTAGACGGCTCGCATGCTTCTTGGATGAAACGTGAGCAATGACGTCGTTTTTGACAAATATTTGCTCTTGCCTCCATGACAGATGATGATAATGCAGCAACAAATCAAGCCGTTTCGCAATACTGCAATGCACCGGAATTTGATTGTGCAGTTTCAAAAACACTTGGAATAATTTTTTCCCTCCAGCTCTTTGTTCACAGCCACGGCTGACGACACAGTAAACAAGGAAGACAAAGAAATAGAAAGCTTGATGACTAGCGAGTATGATTAGGATGTAATTTAAGCAACTTAGAAAATATTTTGTAAATCTAGATAGGTAAAATACCAGTGATCTGGAGGTTTGTTTAATATTTACAGAATTATTCAATCTTTTTTAATTTGTGTATTATGTGCATAATATATTATCCACCCGTTTTGTACTTTCACATGAAGAGCGTTTTTTCCTGTACCTCTGCTGTTGTGCCTACCTAGGGGGTCGAGGGCCTTGTCAAGCTGTATTTCACAGCTTTTTTCCCTCGACCTCCACCATCAATGTACATGGAAATAAACAAATTATTATTAATTATTAAAATCAGATAGCCTCATAAAAAAAGACTCCGGTGGCAGTTCTCTGACCGAGTTTATTTGGTTCATGTAGCAGAGTGACGGCGATGGCAGTTGGCTCGGGCTACCCTACTGGGCTTTCTTTTTATGTAGCCAGACTGACAGCACTCTTTATGCTAAAAGCCTCTTAAGGCTCATATTTACGAGATTTTGGCATTGTTTGGGATATTTCGCGTGCCAATCATACAACCGGACAAAATGGTCAGAATTAATATGTTGTAGGGGTAATCCAAGAGACTTGGCAGGTCTGTGGTTTCATTCTGTTCAACATATGCCTGAGAAATTAATGTGACCAATCAATCGGGCTACAATTTTTAATCGACACTCAGCCGAAAGTATTAGGAAGTATGTTAGTGGGTCAAATCCTAACTTACTATAATGATTTTCTGCCTCCTGAATGCGTCGCTTCAGAGCCTGGTTCTCATTTTCGAGAGCCTCCATTTCCCCCTTGCAGTTGCAGCCACACTGAAATGTTTCCAAAGTTTCAGGCAGGGTAATTAAAAGCTGGCAGCTTCTCTGGAACACCGCACTGTCACAGATTTCATCTTTTTCGTTATTTTGTTGTTTATGTTGAGGGAGGGAGGGAGGGGGGGTTCAATTGCAATCTTCACGCACGTTTACCCGAGCGCCAAAGGCACGAGCTCGGATAAGACTATTGGCGCCCGAGCGCCGACAACGCGAAAAATAAAACGAGAAGGACGTGGGACTTGCCAGCATTTCGGGTTGACCAAACCCGAACATGTGACAACCGGATAGGTCATTCAACACACGTCCCATGCCACTCAAACACTGTGCCGAATTGCATTTTAAAAGGCAGTCCCGCTCCCAACAGTGTATGAACAGGGACATTAATTTCAGGGCATGCCTTGAAATGACTCAAAGTGACGCAAGCCAGGAACACACTGCTGCTACTTCATTTGAGAGCCAAGCGCCATTCACCCTCTTGCGACCGAGTAAGACCGAGAGAGACCAGACCGGTTTTTAGGCCTTTTGCGACTTCTTAAAACCGGATGCGCTGCTGTGGAGCTGGTCCTAAGAGATCGCAAGAGGCTTAAAAACCGGTCTAGGCTCTCTCTGTTGCAAGAGTGTGAACGGGCCTTAAAGGGGCCCTGCAAGGACTTTTTTTACTGCTCTTTAATTTGCACCGAACCTGAGCGCACTGAACGTAGTAACTTAATTAAGCTTTTCTTTTCTCGAATTTTCGCTTTATTTTAAAAGTTATAGGAAAATTAAAATTACAAAAACAAGCAAAAAATAACCTCAGTCATAACGTCCTTGGTTGCTTGAGTGGCCGTGAACTAGAGGAAAGGTAGTGAGCTCATCGAGCGCTCACGGCTGCCGCACACCATGTCGACGGCGCGAGAGGGTGCCACTAAAGCATGTTCTGGATAGGCTGTATGCAGCGGGCAGCCGGGAGCGGCTCTCATTGCATTTGCTGCGCGATTAAACACTAATTTGGCATGACACTTCATGGCCACAAACGACAGCAAACACAGGGTAAAGATCAGTTCAGAATGGGAGCCACTTCGCGCTGCTATACCGCGAAACGGTTAAACCGCAAGAAAAAGCTTCTCGCCGAAGGCCTTCGGAACGCTCGGAGCCGGTCGGATCCTCCCGTCCATACGACCGCAGCGCGGCTGCGTACATCCGGGACCTTTACGTGTCTGCGCCTGATCCCACTACTCCTCTCAAGTATGCGCCGCCTTTTCCACCGCTTGGTGGCGGGTGTGTCGAAGGGGTCATTTCTTGTTTCCGTACTTTATAAACTGCGTTCGTTTCTTTTCTGATCTAACATACTGAACAAAAACTACTTTTATAAATAATTGAAACGGTTCGCGCCTTTTATATTTTGTATTTCGACTAAAAAGAAGCTTTTAGCGGCTCTGACCAGTAGTAAGCCCAGGACCAAAGACGTCACATTTTGCGCGCTTGCGGTACCGCGGGTCGCTTTCGTCGGTGGAGGAGGTTTCCGCTTTGTCCTGTTAAAATATGACGCACTGATATTTATTTACTCTCTCCGTGCCCGCTGGCTTGCCCGAACCCCAAGAGACGTGGAAACCGCAAAAAAAAGGGGGTAGACACTTAAATATGATTGCAGCGGCCCTGAACTTGATCAGGGCCTTTAACAGCGGCACTGAACTTGATCACGTCACAATTGCAAAAAAAAAAAAAAAGTAAAAAAAAAAAATGAAGCGAAAAGTAACAACTCTACACTTCGTTGCGCGCCTTTCGTTTGCGCATAGAAACCAGCAGCAAAACTGCTGGATTCCCAAAAAAAAAGCTAGCAACTAAAACTGCGAAAATAATCCTACCTAAAAACAGCGCGCATCGGTCTTATTGCCACTAGGAACACAACTACAGGGTTCGATCGAGAAATGTAAACCCGACCTTTAGGCCCGCATAAAAAAAAGCTATGCATCACAAAAAGGTTAGCCCGCCAGATTGTGACGCGATTAAGTTGTGATATAATGAGAAAGTTTGATATCATGACGTTACCGGGACCAAAAGATGAAAGAAACAACCTAAGCCTTTCGCCAGAATCAGAGCCGTGTATTGGGAGAGTTTGGCCAATAGGCGGAGCAAAGGCCGCCGCCAGCGCCGAATACTCCCCTCACGCTTAGAGCGTAAACTAAATTTGTGACACAGCGTCGACCAATCAGGAGACCTCTACTCCATCTCAGAAATGTCTGCAGTGAAGACAAAGGCACAGGCGCGTGAGCCTAGCTCAGCGAAACGCTTTTGTTTGCACGAGACCTCGTGCATAGGAGGCACTTTCCAAAGCCACGCGCTCGTGCCCATGCCTTTGTCTGCACTGCTAGAACAGCGTCCTGAGACTGGCTGAAAGAAAGCAGTGCAAAGGGTGGGGTGCGCGAGCGTCTTGAGACGCGGAGTTGCGCTCGGCACGGCTCAAATATTCGTGTCACAAATTTAGAGCACACGACCACCGCTAGGGGCTGTTTCGCGGCCTGTGGTTGGCCCCGAGATGCTCGCCTATTCAAACCAATGTATGGCCAAACTCTCTCAATAAACGGCTCTGGCCAGAATGTGACGCTCGTAAAACGAAACAAGCAAATTCTAACCTTTTTGGGTATTTCCGCCGGAAAGCATGTGGAGACGAAACAGCTTCTTCCTTAATCGCAAGCTTTCTCGCTAAAAGATAACCCCCGAAAGCCCGAAATTTAGTGGTTTCGTTTTGGCGGTATTTTCTGCGATGCATAGTTTCTTTTCATGAGGTACGAAGTCGGGTTTACATTTCTCGATCGGACCCTGTAGTTCTACCACTACGCTCACTAAAATTATCACGCTGACGTGACTATGAGCATTTGCCAACCTTTTCTTTTGTCGGTTCACTTGGTCCGCTTGGTTCCTCTGCGAACTGGGTTCTTTTGATTTCCATTGCGCGCTTGGTTCCTGTGGAGGGAAGCAGGAGAGCACGTACACTTTGAAGATGGCCCGTTGAAAAGGACTGAACCATTGTAACACATCGTAATAAAAGCAGCAATAATTACCAAAATCAAGGAGTGTGGCAGCCGCCGGTTTCTCCCCCTGCTTCCAGTAAACCATTACGGTTTGATTTCGCAGGCTGTTGATCGCATTGCCCTCAGTCATCAACTGCAGCCCGATCGCAGGGTTTTGTAGACAACGTACCGGATACACATCCCACTTAGATTCTGCGTCTCACTTAAATGAGAACATGCGTCATACCGGCCCCTTTTTTCTCAATCTTGTTTCAGCTCGAACGGACTACAGCCACTGTAACGGACGATGGAGAACGCAACCAAAACCACGTTGAAACGGGAAGTGACTTGCGCGTGCTTGGCGGTTGGCGCTGAGGCACGGCGTGGCTTGGATTGGATTGGATTCATACATGCCCGACGCAAGCGGAAGTGGCCTCTAACGTTCGCCTTGCGTTCAACTGATGTTGGCGAGTGCTTGGCTTCAGAGGTTCGCCTCTGAACAAAAACTTAATAAAACTAGTACGTCAATATATTAAACCATTTATTTGTATTTACTACGAGCTCTACCAACGTTGCACCGCGCGTTTTTTTTATCGTTAACCTAGAGTGACTCCAGGATGAACCCTTCTTACATTGAAAGAGGTTAGAACGTGTGATCTCATGACCTTTTCGGCCAGGTGAGAGTCAACACTGGTCAACATTAAAAGACCGTGAAAGGGGCGATAAAAGGCGTTGGTGAAGAAGCAACAGCGTAATCTGACTTGTCGGAAGATCGTTGCCGTTTGCGAGCTTAAATGAATAGAAAGCGACAGTACAGCGCTTACCTTTGGGACACCAATTGCGAGGTTCCTACTCGTTCAAAGCATCGCCGCATCGCTTTAAAAATCGCGAACTCACGTCTGTCGAATCTGATGTCTCAACGGGCAACGCACGCGGCCAGCCTACGGATGAGCCTGCACCTGCAGCTCGAGCTTCCGTGAGTGACGACTCGACTCCACTGGCTCACAGCACCGGCGGAGATGAGACAGAAACGACGGAAACTCTTGTCACAGTCAGCATCGCAGCAGCAACGAACTTTGCCGCCGAAAGTGAAGCCGAGACCGCGGACAACTCGTCATCGTCTGAATCTGAGCCTGATGATGAAGCGTCGCCGAAGTCTGGACCAAAAACCCAGCTGGTTTGTACTTGTGTCCAAATATACTTAGGAACCAAATGTTTAAGATTGTGTGGCACAGAGTGTCTAAACTGAACCCACATAAAAGAAATAAATCCGGCCCACAGCTTTAGAGGCTGTTTAAAAGCGTGAAGTCTTTTTTTCACGGTACCTCGGTACTAATTTGCAACAACTCTAGAATCGCCTGCAAATATCAGGGACTCGATGTAACAAGTAGAAACTTATCTCGAATGCGTCTTTTACCGGTCAGATTTACACATTATTATTTTTTTTGCTCAATTCCAAGTACAAAAATATAAGGAAAAATAATATTTTATGCTGTCGAAGATGCGAGTTTTTTTGTTTTATTTTTTTCGTACTCGGAGTGGAGACTTGGCATTTTAAAGTGCAAATGGGACTAGACTCTAGTAAAGTATGTATTGGAGGTAAGTTTCAACTTGATACGTTGAACCGCTAATTTTTAAGTGTCCCAAGATAATGTTACAAGCTTAGATAATTATTAGTGTTTAGTGGGTTTGGGCGCATTGATATTAAATTACTTATTGACGAAAGAGGGACACAAAAAAAAAGACACAGACAGACGGCTTAAGCCGTCTGTCTTTGTTGTCCTTTCTGTGCCCCCCTTCGTCATTAGGTAATTATTAATGGCCCGTCAAGAATCAGCGACTGAACGTATCAAGTTGAAATTTACCTCAAATATCTATTTTACTAGTCCCATTTATACATTAAAATATAAAAATCTCTACTCCAAGTACGAAAAAAATCCTGATCGTATGAAAGCATGGGGCACGGACCTTCCACTGTATGGTGCATTAACAAGAGGAGCTGAATATTATCCCATAGCTCGGTTCACTATTCCTGCACCTGTAGCAACTAATGACATAGAGGTGATGGGGTGTCTATAAGTGCTTGCAAGGTTCGTCTGTCTTGGTCGCACTTCCTTTCTCTGCTAATTTACTTCGGTACCATTCAGTGGCGTCACAAGGGGGGCGGACCGCTCGGGGGGAGTTGGGGCGGGCCACGTGAGAGCGGGGGAGGTGGGGGGGGGGGGGGGGGGGGGGGGGTCGCGGCGGGCTACCGCCCTAAGTGCCACTGACCCTCGTGACGCCACTGGTACCATTTATTTATATTTATCAGCAAGTTAACAAAATAAGATTTAAAATGTTAATACAAATGTACTGAAAAAGTCAATGACCATCGTCTCCTTTCTCGAAAAACTCCCAAATGTCATTCTCAAGAAATAGCAGAAACTCTGCCTTCTATCTATAGAAAGTAACACAACGGTAAGGATGAAGGACTGCGCGACACGTCAAGGGAAGTTGTCGTGCAGTTCTCTGGTCTATTGGTCGAGTTACAAGGAAAAAGTGTGTTGTACAATCCCCTGCCCTTCTTGTTGGGCAGTTACTTTCTGGATTTGATCTTGCACTAGCATGGACCAGTGCAAATACAAGGAAGGAAGAACTTCCTCCCTTGTCTTTGCGCTAATTTCACCAAGATGTATAGCCAACTAGCCCACCAGATGATTTTAATGGACCAGTGCCTTGCTTTATCATGTAATCACATGTTTTAACGTCCTACTGAAACTTTTTTCAGGATGAGCTGCTATATCCAGGATCGAAGGTGACGACTGCGGAAAGCCTAATGATGGCCATGGGCTACAGCCTTCGCCATTGCAGCTCTAAGGAGGCCATGGAGGATCTTCTCAAGCTGCTTGATGCACATCTTCCAGAGGAGACAGAGTATCCAACTTCAAAATACATGTTTCTCAAGCATTTTACTGGAAGTGGAAGTACCAAAATGACACACTTCTATTGTAGTAACTGCAGTGGATACATTGGAGAGTTGTGCCCTAGCATGGGCGAAATCTGTTGTAAGCAGTGTTGTATGAGACATACAGAGAAGACACTTCTGGAGTCCCAGTCATACTTTTTTATGCTTGATCTAGTGAGCCAGATTCGGGACATGCTCGAGGCGAGAAATGGTGACCGTCTAAGTAAGCATTGCTTGGCATATGATGTCACGGACATGTCCGAAAGCCTGGGTTGCAGCCGACTTCCACTGGGTGAAGACGACCTGACTGTGACCTTTAACACAGATGGAGTACCGCTCTTTGAGAGCAGCCACTTTGGAATTTGGCCCCTACTTGTACAAATTAACGAACTCCCCTTCGCAGAGCGATCTCAGAAGCCCCTGTTGTGCGGACTTTGGTTCGGCACAGGGAAACCATCCATGAATTCGTTTCTTGTGCCGTTTGTGAAAACAATGAATGAGCTTTCGTCTCAAGGCTTCTCTTGGACGGACAGCACTGGACGCAGTAGAACAACGAAGGTATTCCCTGGCCCCTGCACGGTGGACACTGTCGCCAGGTGCGAAGTGATGCAAATGACTCAATTCAATGGTGAGCACGGGTGTGCATGGTGTGAAGAGCCCGGCGAGGTGGTCAAGAAGGGGAAGGGACATTCGCGTGTCTACCCTCCAGGTGCTGCTCCTCCCAAGCCAAGGACTCACGAGTCTTTTCTGAGTCATGCCCGCAAAGCACGCAATGCTGGACCAACTTATGGCGTCAAAGGGTTGAGTGTGCTTTTACTGCTTTCTTTTTTTAGCTTTGGCTCTGGGTTTGTGGTGGATTACATGCATGCCGTATGTTCTGGGTTTGTGAAGTCTACCACATTCCTGTGGCTCAAAGCAAAGAGGCGCGATGCTTTCAACCTGCGTCCCTTTATCAAGGACATGGATACGAGGCTTATAAGCCTACAACCAATCTGGGAGATGTCCAGATTGCCTAGATCTCTCAACGATGTGCACGAATGGAAATCGGCTGAATGGCGAAACTGGCTTTTGTATTATTCACCTGTAGTATTGAAAGGAATTCTTCCTGCTAAGTATTTCAACCACTGGATGAAGTTCGTCGAAATGATGCACTACCTCTCAGGGTTGGGCAGTATCGCGATACAAATGTATCGCGATAGTATTTCAGAAATACATTTCGTATCTGTATTTCTGTATCGCGATACATTTTTTTCACCAGTATCTGTATTCCTGTATTGAAATACATTTTGAACGTTCCTTTGTATCGCGATACAATCAGGGTGAAATGTATTTCGTTACATTTCTTCAGAAATACTCTCCCCCCCCCCCCCCCCCCCCCCCCCCCCCCGGAAAAAAAACAATCCGAACGCTTTTGTCTTTTTCGTCTTTTTTTTTTACTTCTGAGGGCCCCAGGGTCAAGGAGATGCTGGGGCATTGTTACCATGCTGACCAAGGTTCCTTCCGATTCTCCTAACTACTTTTCTATGCGTCCGCTTCTCTCTTCTGAGAAATGTTGCGTAGTCGGGGACTCGAACCAGGTGGCGTGCCAGGAGTGGAGTCAGAGCATCTTGTGCCGCAGGTCCTTAGGTATAGGGTTTCTTGAGTTATTGTTTGCTGGCATCCAAAGCCTGCTGCTAACCGTCTCTCTTGTCCTAGCGTACACAGTACAGCCAGCCGGCAAAGCTGAGTCACAGTTCGTTGCAGCACGAGCCTGGCGGCGGTTGACTTGAAATAGTAGGATGACTCACGCAGTGAAGTTCAACACATATTCGAATGCGTCTGCGGCTGCGCCCGTAATATTGCACGGCTCAAGGGTGCGTCATGAGCCGCTGCTCTGGTGATCCGAAACCCAGGAAGGAGGTCAGACGTGGCCCCACTGTGCCGACCCGGACTTCGTACAACTGCGACTCGTCTCAAGCGCGCTGTTTCTCGGAGAGCTCGCATCTAGTTGTGCCGGCAATATCAGGTCGCAATCCACGAGGTCTCTATTTCGAGTATGCAAGGCGGAACTTGAGGACTGAAATCCATGCGTCGGTGGCGGAGGGTCGGCAGGGAGGACCTTCACAACAAGGATGCCACCGTATCGTTTTTTCAACCGTAACAGAAGATAAGACTTGTGTTCCAGGATGCTTTAGGTGGCCCATCATCCTCGCAAATCCTGCACGATATTCAACGAGGTAACCTACAATAAAAGTATGTATGTCCTTTTATACAGCAACGTGGTAAAGTTTCATGTTCAAGGCCAACCATACAGATAAAGAATACCAGTTCAATCCACCGTGACGTCATGTGATAAATGTTAACAGGGGCGTGTTGACGATTTGATGGGATTTAGGATGACATAGAATTTACCTAGAGGTCGAAGTATTTTCACGTCCCTCGTCAAACAGAAAGGATCTCAGAGATTGCACAGCGGTCAGTCCTTGATGGAACGTTTTTTTGAGCCCATTGAAGACTCCTCGTCCGAAATCACAACCTTCAAGGCAAAGTGCCAAGCCTACGGGAAAGTAACGTCAGGTTCAGGATCAAAACCTTCCACTTCCTACTTCAAGCTTCGTCTCATTGGGCGTCTCAAACAAATTTGAAAATGTATTGCAGTATCAGTATTTCTGTATTTGTATTTCTGCCCTCCCTAAAATGTATTCCTGTATTTGTATTTCCAAATACATTTTGCCTCTATTTAAAATGTATTTCCGATATGTATCACGATACACTTTTACAGATATATTTCAGTATCAGTATTTTAGCTACTATTTTAATGTATCCCAGTATTTGTATTTCCAAATACATTTTTGAGTATTTCTGCCCAACCCTGCTACCTCTTAGGTTCATCGATTTCTGTTGAGAAGCTTCAGATCCTGAAGACAGCCATGTTTGATTTTGTTAAAAAATACCAGGAATTGTATGGCAAGCAGTGCATAACCTACAACACTCATCTGCTCATTCATCTTGTGGACAGTGCAATCGAATGGGGCCCAATTTGGGGCTATTCATTGTACCCCTTTGAGTCTATGAACGGAAAACTGGGACGACTGGTGAAAGGCACTCGATACCCCCATATCCAGATTGTAGACAAGTTTATCTTACTCCAGGCATTGCCGAAACTTTGGATGTCCGCATCACATCGCAAAGAGGGTGAAATAGGACAGTTGTTCAAAACCCTGCAGAAAGGATACAACTTGAAGGTTTACTACACACGCAATGGCTTGGTCCAGTTTCTTGGAAAGGGCGAAGAAAAGGATGGAGGTAGGCACTATAAAAAGATCTCAATCGGATGTTTTAAGTTTTGCATTGCAGAACTTGACAAATCTCGCAGAAGAAATTCCTACGTTGTGGCAGACGGTATCTTCGGTCGGATCATTAAGATAGTTGCCCACTGCTTGGAAGGCCACACTGAATGTAGCTGCTTGAAGGAGGTTGACCTGTATGTGAGAACACAATGTGTTCGAAGCACGGTTTTTAGTGGGTTCAATGATAGTCGTTTTTTTCAGTTTGTTGAAGTTGGCGACACTGATCGCGTTTTGAAGGTTAATGCTATGTCTGTCCAGAAGTGCTTGTGCCTCTGCTGTCCTCCGCATACTTTCTTAGCCACTGTAAGTGAGAAATATGTGCTAGAATCTGTATAAAGCTGCACACAGTTTTGGCAGGTCACCAGGCTGTTTGCTTTTAACCAAAAAGCAACAAAGCAAAACCTTCAAGCAACCTTTGTAGTTAATTATTGCCATATTTGTTTATTACACTATATATGAAAATAAAAGAGGAAGAAAGATCCAAACTATATTTGATGTGAGTCTTCAAACGGTATGAGGTTGGTCTGCATACCTTTGATTCAAGGCACCACTGGTTATTGCTATAGATGAGAAATTTAACCAGTGCAGTATGACTATGAAGTTTTAATGTGTGTCACACCTTAGGGAAAAGAAATGTTGGGGAAAGTCCTCCACCTAGCCATCTCGTGCGCAAAAAAATATTTGGCACTGCATTTTTTTTTGTGTGTGTCTTGGCAAAGGGCTTGCATGTCGGCCTGCAGTGTCTTGCCTTGATCATTCCGATTCCTCTTTTATTTCCATATGCACTGAAGTAAAACAAAATGACAGCCAAGAGTTGATTAATCAGCGTGTGTGTTTTGTCTTGTTCTTACTTTTTTTATCCTGTGGAAACTGGGATTATGTTTCTGTAAGATTGTACCGTATTTACTCGCACAATGAACGCACTCGCGTAATGATCGCACCCCCCAAGTCGGCTCTCAAAATTTCGACTTTTTTTTTTCACTCGCGTATTAAACGCACCCCCAACTCGGATGTCAAAATTTTGACCCCCTCCTCCCACGCGCGCGAAATGAATGCACTTTTCTATCCTAGTGCAGCGAGGTCGCGAATGCATGGGCAAACAAAACGCCTTGCCAAAGGCGTTAAAAAATAAAAAAGATCCAACCGAAGCAAGAAAAGAAACATGGAGAGGAGCTTTTTTTTTTTTTTGCACAGCGCAGTTTGGGCTTTGGGTCGCGCGCCGCGCGCAAGGAGATAAGAAAGAGAAGCGGAGAAGCCCTCGCCTAAGCTAAACGAAACTGCTTGCGAAAGAACAAGGGAAAAAGAAAAGAAAAAAAAGAGGAGCTTTTTTTTTTCTTTTTGCACAGCGCAGTCTGGACTTTGGGTCACGCGCCGCACGCAAGGAGATAAGAGAAGCGGAGAAGCCCTCGCCTAAGCAAGGCGAAACGAAACAGCTTGCGAAACGCGGCAAAAACAAACAAACAAAGAAAAAACAATCGAGGGAACAAAAAGAAAAGAAAAAAACAAAGAGGAGCTTTTTCTTTTTTTGCACAGCGCAGTTCGGTTTCGAGGTCGCGCGTCGCACGCCGCGCGCAAGGGGATAAGAAAAAAAAAAGCGGAGAAGCCCTCGCTTAACCAAAGCGCACATAATGAAGGCATCCTGCCCTTGCCTCCTCCTTGCACTTTGGAAAGAGAAGCGAGAAGCCCTCGAAATGAACGCACTTTTCTATCCCGGTGCAGGAGGGCAAACAAAACAACTTGCGAAAGGCGGAAAAAAAAAAACAGAAAAAAAACACGGAAGCAAGAAAAAAAACATAAAGAGGAGCTCTTTTTTTTTAGGCATCGCAGTTTGGTTTTGAAGTCGCGCGCCGCGCGCAAGGAGATAAGAAGTTACGTCGATTTTTCGGGATAAAAGGTCCGTTCATTATGCGAGTAAATACGGACCCAAAATTTTTACTTCGCGTAATGAACGCACCCCCCAACTTTCCATCGATTTTTCGGGAAAAAAAGTGCGTTCATTCTGCGAGTAAATACGGTATTTGAGTTGGTTTAAATTTTTGGCGCATTATTAGGTCAACAGTTGCTACTTATAAATGTTTTGAACAATGTTCTGTGCAGCACTCTGTAATTGTAATATTAAACAGCAGTGCTTCCCAAACTGTGAGGCACCGATTCCCCAGGGGTGTCGTGACTCATCTGCGGAGCGTCGCAGAACAAATGCTGGCTTTTTCTCTTTTTTTTAATGGCTTGCAATTTGCCAATTGTTAATTACCTGTGTTACCTGGGAAACTGAATTTCAGAGTAAATTTCAATATGTTACCGCTTATGCACTGAAATGGCAAGACTTGTGGTCGAGCCAAATGCGAGTGGAGGAGGCACACGCTGTATATTGAGTCATTATTGCTATCGCTGTGCCATGCATGTTGATCGCCCGAGACAGTGTGCTAGTTGGGATGAGGAATAATTGAAAAAATTGTTTTGACTTGTTAATAAATGGTTAATAAATATGAGGAGTTATTGGATTGCAATGTGGGACATGATTTAGTTGAGGAGAATGTCTTCTGAACAGCAGGCAATCTGCATTCATGATTATCTTCACCTTTGCCTTTATTGAATTTCTCCACTGTCGATCAGCTGATGTCTATTGAGTGCCTTATGGTAGAACTCACTTGAGTGTCCATAGATAAACTCAAAAGAACGGATATTGCATTCTTAATGATAATACACATTTGCATGAGTAATGGGTACATATATAAACTTTAAAAATGGATATTGAGTGGGTAACAATAAGACTCGTTGGAATTTGTAACTAGTAAACTCAAAAGAATAAATTTTGTGTCCTTAATGACAACAATCATTTGAATCTGTAATGAGTAAACTGAAAAGAATTTATATTGAGTGGGTAACGATAAGCCTCACTTGAATATGTAATGAGTAAATTCAAAAGAAGGGATATTGAGTGGGTAATGATAACTCTCATTTGAATGTGTAATGAGTAAATTCAAAATAATAAATATTAGGTTTGTAATGATAGAACTCATTTAACGTTGAGTTTCATATGAGTTTCATTTGACTCTATAAAAACACATTAGAAGCTCAATTGAAACTCATTGTTCATTTTTGTAAGAGCGTGAAACTAGGCATCACTAAATTATTGATAAATTTTTTTTTTTTTTTTTTTATGAAACGCCCAACAATACTTTTTCCTTAACTTTACATGGCTTTCGACTTACAATGTGGTTAGGATTGTGAAGTTTTGTTAAATTTAAATATTAGAAAACACAATTTGTTTGAACATTTTAACATTTTTGTTATTTTATTGAAAAAAATATTTAATTACTCCCGGGACTTAATAGAACTGTAGTCGCGAAGGAACTTCAAGATAGATAAAGTAAAACGAGATAACTGTTTAACAAGGACTACATAAGCTTAATAACCAAAAGCTAACAGGCGGACCAAAAGACGTGTTTCCTTTTCGAGCCCCAGACGAAGACTCCCCTCGGCGAGCCGTCTTCACATAGGCGAGGGAGAACCCATTAAAAGCCGCCTGGCTCTTGAGCCGACGGTCCCCCGACGCTCGGCCACCGAGCTCTCCCCCTCCGGAATGCGCGGTGCCGGGTTTCACCCCTGCGGCCGCCGCCCGCTTCCGCGGTCTTCGTCGCAGGACCGTCCGCTGTCTGGAGCACGCGCTTGTCTAGACTAGAGTAACTGTATAGGCTCTGCTTGCAAGCGGAGCATATACAGTTACTCTAGTCTAGACGGGCCACGGGCCGCCACAGAACCTTTTGCCGGCTGCCCTGCAGGTATATAATGCATAAAAAATGTTTAAAACCACTCAATTAAGTATCCTACAGAAAAAAAAATCCTAAAGTTTAAAAAAAGTGCGTTTGACGCATAAACAGCCGTTTATTTCGCCCTGAAGTGGTCCAAGTAAAAATACAAAATATGGTGGGTTCGGAAGAAGAATCGATTGTCCTTTGATTCTGAAAGTTTAATTAAAGTAATTTTTGTTTAAAGCGAGAAAACAATTTTTGAATTAGAACTTAACATATATATATACATAATAATTCTATAGCCCATGTAAGTACACGAATACACAACACTGAACTGAATAAAAAGCATAGATATATGCCATTTAGTCAAAAGGAACGCACCAAAAACAAATGCTGCCCCTCTACTCATCCTGTGCAGCAAGGATGACGAAGAACTCGAGCACTGGGGAAGTAGTTATATTGTGCACTGCTCCTGCCAACTTGGGACATATGCAGACTACAATTTCGCGACAGATAGTTTCCCGGAGATAGCCAGCGCATGTTTTAGCACATCCTTGTGCTCGGACAAAAACCCCCAAAAAGTGCCAAATATTAAAAGATAAAAAAACGACGAAGTTTGAAAGCAATTAAGCAAATACATATATTTTTTAACGTCATGTGGACATACATGCCTGAAAAGAAAACAAGCGAGAAAGGTGGGAAAGAAATTGGAAACGCCGCGGCCGCCCACCACCGTGAACAGGAAATGGCAACCCAAGTGTCTGTTGGGATGCCGACAATTGTTAAATGTCGTAAAACCATAACAACCCCCCCCCCCCCAAAAAAAAAAAAAAAAATATATCGAGACAGTTATGGAGAGGACAGTGGAGTCCTGTGCAGTAGTCGCGTGTTTCTCGCACCCCCGCAGGCACCTGCTTTCTCCCATTTCCCTCTTATTTGCTCGCTTGTTGGCGCGCCTGCCTAAGGATTTCGAATGATGCAGTCGTTTCTCATGCAAGCTCGCTCACATGCCTTCTCTACATGGGATTCCTAAACAAAATTTCGTGTACATTGTGAAAAAAAAAAAAATCCGTTGACAAACGCTTTTTGTGCTAGCTGTTGCGTCGACCTTCTAGAAGAGGGGCGCACGACTCAAAAATGACGCGGGCCTAAAAAATGTCTTCTTGGGAACTGCGCGGGTTTTCAATATCTTGCATCATCGCACTGGCTGCCGTCTTGAGCACATCTTGCAATGTCATGTCCGCGGTGCGCACAGAAAGTGCCCAGCCCGCGGGCCTCATGTTGTGCACCCTGATCTCGAATATATTTATAAATGCACACCGCCCTCATAAACTTTAAAAAAAAATTGTATAGTAAAAAAAAACAAATTAAATGATGGCCGGTTTTAGATACAGACCAGCAACCGGCCTGCTACCCAAAAAACTTGCCGTGCCAGTTAAAAACCGGGCAGGTGGCAACCCTATCTGCAGACCAAAAAAACTGGGGCCTCCCTCACATCCAATGCAAGTTATTGATATAATTGTCAACCCTGAGACGGGGAAGATAAAAAAAAAAAAAAAACGAGCAGAACAACACAGACTCTGTGCTGTTTTGTGCTGTATACAGTCGAGTTGGTGAAAGTCAGCCCTGGGACCATTACCGTCTTCCACACCTCTCATGATACCAAGGGCCTGTCACAGCTTCACAAGGTGCGTTTGTGGAGTACGTTGGACCCTCGCATGGCTGAGTGGCCGAAGTGGGCATGGTGCTCCCGAAGGTAGTCTGGACAGTTGGACAGGATGACGCCCGTGCACTTGTATGAGCTTGGAAACGGCCCAGCGTCGCCAACCAAGCTCAATGAACAGTTTTCTGCTTCTTTGGGGCCTGCCAACTGAACTACTGCAGAGATCCGCCATTCGTTGCGTAAGATCCTAGGACATGTGTTGAGGCGCCCTGGCCGGCGCCTCGTCCTGCACATCCACGTGGCCGAGAGGTCCGCCGTTTGTTGCGTAAGATTCTCGGACATGTCTTGAGGCATCCTGCCCGGCGTCTCGTCCGGCACATCCACATGGCCGAGAGGTCCGTCCTTCGTTACATTGAGATCCTCGGACATGCCTTGAGGCGCCCTGGCCGGCCCCTCGTCCGGCACATCCACATGGCCGAGAGGCCCGCCGTTCGTTGCGTTGAGATCCTCGGACATGTCTTGAGGCGCCCTGGCCGGCCCCTCGTCCGGCACATCCACACGGCCGAGAGGTCTGCCGTTCATTGCGTTAAATCCTCGGACATGTCTTGAGGCGCCCTGGCCGGCGCCTCGTCCGGCACATCCACATGGCCGAGCGATCTGTCGTTCGTTGCGTTGAGATCCTCGGATATGTCTTGAGGCATCCAGGCCGGCGCCTCGTCCGGCACATCCACACGGTCGAGAGGTCCGCCGTTCGTTGCGTTGAGATCCTCGAACATGTCTTGAGGCATCCTGGCCGGCGCCTCGTCCGGCACATCCACACGGCCGTAAGGTCCGTCGTTCGTTGCCATGGGATCCTGTGACATCTCTTGAGGCGCCCTGGCCGGCGCCTCGCTCGGCACATCCACATGGCCGAGAGATCCGTCGTTCGTTACGTTGAGATCCTCGGACATGTCCTGAGGCGCCCTGGGCGGCGCCTCGTCCGGCACATCCACATGGCCGAGAAGTCCGCCGTTCGTTGCCATGGGATCCTGTGACATCTCTTGAGGCGCCCTGGCCGGCGCCTCGCTCGGCACATCCACATGGCCGAGAGATCCGTCGTTCGTTACGTTGAGATCCTCGGACATGTCCTGAGGCGCCCTGGGCGGCGCCTCGCCCGGCACGTCCACATGTCCAATAAGTTCCCCACTTTGCACTATCTGGTCCTCAGAAGAGGTGCGAGGCGCCGTATCTGCGATGTTGGCTAGGCCCATGTAGGATGATGAAACGGAGGCTGGATCTGCTCGCTTGTCCTGGGCTACACCCCGGAGCCTTGAGGACCAAAAGATGCGGGAGACTCGTGGCCTGCATTAATTGGTCGCCGGCGACTGGCAAGCTCTGGTTATCGCCGGCTTACCTCGTTTCCCGAAGCGTCGTTGAGGGCACGCCAGGTACAGTCGCGACGGAAATGGACAAAATTGCCGCACCGGAAACAGCAGACGGTGTTTGTATTGGTCGATGTCTGCCGGCCACTGAGTGGGCCTTGCATCTGGGGGTGCGAAAACCGCACTTGCGGTTCGTAGCCCTAGTGCTCTCCACGAGCAGCGTGGCCGTACGGGTCCAGCGCTCGGGGCAGGCTGTGAGAGTGCAGCTGCCAGGGCCCTCGCTCGGCTATTGCCCGTCCAGGCACAGGACGGTTCCAAGCAAGCCTCCGGAAGTGGGGAGGTGGTAGCTCAGCTCGGCCAGGATATCAGCCTAGATCTGGTGCGTTGCTCGGAAGAGCTCGTCCAAGTCCCGGAACGTTCGACCGCGCAGGTAGGGATGGAACTGCGGGTGGACGGACAGCCCACGACACCTTGTTGGAGTCTGGGGCGCTTGGGTGAGCCCTGTCGTATAGGGTCTGTAGCGCGCGGACAAACTCGACCAACGATTCGTCCCGGATCCGCGACCTAACCTCGTCGAGCAAACGTGCGACGTAATCCGGGGGAAGGAATCTGGAATCGCTCCGAAAACTCCTTCCAGTGCCCCGCCTCCGACGCCATGCAGCTGCGCTCTCCGTCAGAGCGACAGGCAGAATTCGGCAAAGTAGCTCCGCCTAGAAGATGCCGGAGGTCGCGGGGTATTCCCGCAATTCCTCAATAAAATCTTCGACCGCTTTGCTGTCGGCATAACCGGAATATTTTGGGACGTTGATTTTTAATCGCAGTGTCTCCTTCCGATTCAAGGGGACGGTTAAGGACTCCGGTGTTCCGGGAAAAGTCTCGACATCTCCGCCAGGAACACTGTCAACTGGTCGGAAACGCTGCCGGCCACCGCGGCGGCCGACGCTGCCGCTGTTACAGCTCGTGGCACCGGCAGTTTCGCTTCGGGCGGCGGAACCTGTGGGTCCGAGTGCGACTCGAGCGCGCTGTCGCTATTTGAAGTGGCGTCGCCCGTGCTCGGCGGATCGGCTCGGACATGGGATCGAGTAGCAGTATTCGGAATCTGAACACTCTACGATGGTTCCTATCGCACGGTGCAACTGACACAGGGTCTGAGGGATATCCGAGGCAAACGGTCTGAACGTACCTCAGAAATGGGGGTCGCTTCGGCCCACCCAAGAAGCGACAACTGCCTTTGATGGTGTCTCATTCTGCCCAGGCGCTCATCCCCGAGCACCGGCTAGCCCCGCGCGCCCGACGACAGTCCTTATTCTTCTCTATGCCGACAGCATCAATTCGCTGCTACAGACTACAGGCTTCGCTCCACAAGACAGGGGAATTTAGGTGCCGTTGGGCGCGGCTTCAAAAGCTGATAACGCCGGTTCGCTCCCTGAAACAGTTTATGCTTTCGCATTCAAAAAAGAAAAACAAAAGTCATCCACGTCACCATGTTGTAATTTGGGTCTTGCTGCGAGGCTCGCCTGATTCCACGGTAGCGATCTGGGCCCGCAGCAAAGGTCCCAAGGCGGGTTCGAAGGGATCGGCCGCTTCCGGGTCCGAGTCAAGCAACTCTCTGGTGACTCCAGCAAATGACCACAGAGCTCGGCCTCCTCTGGTATTAATTGCAAGACGTCACTGCAAGTTTCCCACTTCTTTCTTTCTCTTGAAAGATTACTACACATGGAGAATCCTCAGTGCATAGTTATTGACATCGAAGAACTTGCGTCCATTTCTGGAATTATAAAGCGCTCAATGCAGTGTGGCTTCCCTAGTGTAGCAGCAACACTCTCCATAGATGTAATAAATTATTTATATTTGAAGCTCCTTATTATCTAACACTCCTCACTGGTTTGCCAACCAGCTCAGTTGTCGGCTGACTGATTGATTCTGACATGTGCTGGTGGAGGGCAGCTAGAAGAATTTATTATTTCATTCAAAAAAGTGATGGCTGTGATTTGACTGATTAGTAGATGATACAATAGGATTGAAATAAAACGGGCTAGTTCCACGGTATAATTTTCTTCGGGAGGTGGCCTCGCAAACCTTTCAGCATCGTCCAGCCGCTGCCATTCAGAGATGATTCGGGACAGTGAGTTTCTCAAGAAGTAACGTAATACAACTATGATGCCTAATTTGACCCATTTATACGTCAGCCAGATCCGCTACTCGAATACCGTAAAATTTTGGTCTCTCTTATCGCCACCAGGCGGATGACCACTAACGTTTTGCTCCAGTACACGCTGTATTAATTTTTGTATTAAGGAAATAAAAATTGTTTTAAAAGTTACGTTTTTGCAAATGTTTTAGCTATTGCTGATGAAATTGTTCTAACGTAAACCGCTGAAGGGACGTTTCGGTATGCTACTTTGAAACGAACGTCCTAGCTCCTTGTTTGCATTGCACTGTGGCACCTTGCATAACATAAAATATGCGAAGCCTACATCTGGCTGCTTGTTAAGAGCAATACTTTCATGTTATCAGGTGCACACCCCCACATTTAATCTCTTATAATAAGCGCAATCGGCTCGCACAAATAGTGTTTCGGTGAGGCAGTACACTCTAAGAAAAAATGGAGGAAAAAGGTAGCAACACGCGCATTTTCCTCCCTTCTACTGACGCGTCCCCAAGCGGACACGAGAAGAAAGGAGGAACAAGACGTTTTTTTCTCCTTTTCCAGGCAGACGGGAGAAAGCGTTCGCCCTCCCGACTCATCTTCTTTCGGTTTCGTTTTTCGGGCACGTCGCGCACGTTGTTTTATAAATGTTGTTTAGCTAATTGAGCTTCAGCGGTCGAGAAGGCCGCTTGCAATTCCGTCTACCAGTCCAAACGTGCAGAGCATTTCGGTTGCATTGACGTTTTTACTGCTAACTTTATCAAACGAGCAAACAAAGGCGCTAGAAACAGCGAAGTTCCGGAGCAGTGCCAGCAGCGCTACGTACAGGTGGCCATTTCCGGATCGCGAAACCCACGGGGAACCATGCGGACCACATGGAGCGATGTGTCCACAGTGAATGTGTCGACGTTGACGACGTTAGTGAAATCGCGGAAACTACGTCCAAGACAGGCAAGTTTTGCTGCCGGGTGCCTGGGTGCCTTCTGTGCTGAGTTCGGTTCTGTTTTCCAATGCCGAGTGCCAACCGGCGTTCAACGTGGGTCTGTATTTCTGCGTGTCAGCAACATAGCAGCAACATCGCGATGGCAGTGTTGTGCGCTGTGAACAGAATACTGGAATTATCACCAACGTAACCGTGTGTTCGCGTATCGGTGGTGTAACAACAAGATGAGCTGTCGTGCATTGATGCCGCTGGTCGGGACGTCATTGGAGGGTGCGAGGTGTCGCAGGTTCACATTCTGCTTTACATCAAAGAGTTTAAGACCACTTTAGGGATTAGGTGCAATCGATCGACGTGCGGATAGTCATGTTGGAACGCTGGACTGAACCGTAGCTCCTATCGTACAGTGTCCAATGTGACTGTCGGTTGTCCCCACCCCGAGAGCGATTGCGCTCTGGGGAAAGGACTGACAGTATAAAAATATGACGGAAAGTATGTATATTTACAGTTTGGAATTTTAGCATTAAGGAAATATGGACAGAGTCTTATTGATATAATCACGCTGCAGAGAGTAAGGCCCACTTACACAGCAGCACTTCCCTATTTTACGTTATGTTACGAACTCCTGTCACGCCAATATTTGTCCTAGAGGCGCCGCGTGCCAAGCTACACCGTGAACTGGTGGCCATACGGCGTACAGATGATGGATTTTGCGGTGACTCGTGGTTGTATATTGAACTAAGCTCTCGCAACGTAACGTAACATAACAAAGGTTGCTGTATGAATCAGCCTTTACCCAGCGGTATTGCAATAGCTGAGTGGGAAGCCATAGCTTAGGCGATGAAATGCTCTAACGACCCTGCACAACGGTGGACGCGAAAGACAGCCTCGAAATCCAAACTCTCGAAATTATACGAGATACGCTTCGTCGTCATCTTGTATACTTTTAGACCCAGATATTTTAATGCTCTCGCTGTCCTGCCGTTGTTCACCGTGTTCGAATATACAGCAATGGCGCGCGTAACGTGAACGCTGGCACAGCGCTAACCCAGCGCTCAACCTACGCTGAATCGACTCTAAACTTTAGCTGATACTCGCAGCACTGCATGTGGAAACCTCGTGGGTTTATTTTTGCGAGGGAACTGTACACTGAAGCAACTGAAAGGCAGCTGCGCGAATGCACGGGGCAGAACTTGCGAGTGAAACGTGTCTGACTTTCTTTTTTCCTTTCTGGTTGCCTCCAAGAACGCGAGACAAGCCCGAGAAAATCTGAGAGGCTAGAAGCGTTACGTTAGTCGATATGTGATGATGATGATGATGAACTTGGATCTCTTTCCTTTGAATCGGGCGGGTGCGAATAAACCCCAAGCTTTTAAAGGGGGAGGGGGGGGGGGGGAGAGACAGTTCTTGGTGTTAGAGTGAATTGTGGCAAGTGTCATCTGTGATGGATCTTTCTGCACCAATCTTTTAAGCGTCTCTTAGTCCGTTCAACAGCAATCCGCGAGGCCACGTTAACGCTGGCGTGACTACTGGGGTTCGCTCCGGTGGGTGGATGCGGGCCACGGTGTAAAGCCCGGTTCACACAGTTGCGTTTGACTGCGTTTGACTGTGTTGTGGCAGCGAGACACCAGGACATCCCTGCTGCTTATATCGCGTGCCAAGAAGATTCCTTGAATTGGATTCCACGCTTCATACGAAGCACATATGTGCCGGTGACTCGCTTTCGGTTCTCGCCGCACCGCAGTCAAACGCACTCAAACGCAAGTGTCTGAACCGGCCTTAAGATACACTGCTTAGGTGAAGACACGGCGGGGCTGAACGCGCGGCGCGGGGAATCAGATAGTGTTCGTTCGACGGGCATCCGAAAGGCTGCATTATTCCGCGGCCACCGTAAAGCCCCTTTATACGGAAAAGTATAGCGACATCCTTTGAAAAATGCCGCCTGCTATCTTGGAGTGATCCAGGAGGCGCTACCGTCGACGCGCGAGCGCGAAAGAGCAAAATATAACAATAAGTGTGTGCTTGAGGGACGAGGAGGGAGAAGGAATACCTATGCACTCGGAGTGCAGTGCATCCTATGAGCTCATGCCGCGAATCAAATAACGCCGACTGTGCAACGTCACGGCTTTCATCGTCTTTCTTTAAGCACATCTTTCGAAACTGGTAGAACGTGACAGTGCGCTTTTAGCCTGCGTGTATGTATTTGCATGTCTTTCAGCCTCTGACTGCGCTCTGATTCAGGTATAGGAAGGCCTTCTGCCATCTTGAAGCGATCCAAGCGGCGCTGCAGTCGACGCGTGGGTGTAAAAGAGCAAAACATAAAGATAAAATGTTTGCGCGTCAGAGGAGGAGGGAGGAGATGTCGCTACCTTTCTTATTCAGGGGCATTAGGCCACCGTGCTCGCGGCTGACAGTGTCGCCGGCGGCCAAACTGTGTGAGAGCGAAAAAAATGATTTCTTTGCCATGACACCCCGGCACACCGGGTCTTTCTGCACGAGCGACAACCTCGCTGGAGCTCTGCGCGTGTGGAGCATGAGGCGGCACGAGCCGTCTTTGCCGTGCCCACGGGTCGACGAGTCATCTGCCGGCGCCGCTTGAAACCATAGTGAGAGAGAGTGAAAAGCGAACTTTATCTGCACTGCGCGAGGAGCGCGCTGTCCTCACCTGAAGAGTATTTTCTTACACCGTGATGCGGGCTTTCTTGCGTTGTCCTAAAGAACAGTGCCGTCGCTAGAAGTCGCGCCGTCCCAGGGGTGGGGCCAACTCTTCTGCGGGGGTTGGCAGTATGCCCTTGCACTCAAGTATGAGGTTCTCTATTGTTTCCTCATTCGCCTGACACACTCGGCATAGGGTTGACGTTACGGTAGTGTCGAACCGTTGCCTGTAGAGAAGTGTTCGAAGAGCACCCGCACGTGCCTCGAACAGCTTCCGAAGCTGTTATCATATAGCTGCGTCTCTGCGGTGATTTGCTGTTTTTCGGAGGCGTACGTTGTCAGCGTTGACTTAGTTTGGGTAGCTTCACGCCACTGGACGGTCTCCTGCTCTCGTACCCTCTTTCGCACTTCAGATTCCTATTCTTTCCCCGTGGTCGCCTCCACCGGTGCTCTGAAAAAACCCAACTTTTTCTCCAGTTGGTAAAGACGTTTCTATCCTCCGGATACGCACGATAGTTAGGTGTGTGTACACAACCAACCTCTTCGCCTAAAGGCAGCGGTCCATGTGTTCAAGTCTCCCGTCATACCCAACCTTACTGGTTGTCTCCCGTTCCTCGAGCAATGACCAGCCGAGGTCACCCTGCACTACCTCGTTAGCCACCGTCCCATGGCAGTCCAGTGCCTGGCGCTTCACCTATCGCTGTCTGCGCTCAAAGACGGCTCTCAGTTCGCCCGGCACACATACCACTGCATTGACAAACGTCAAACCGGGCACCACGACGCCCTTCCACAGCTCCCGGCTCATTATGAATCTGTTACAGCTCCACAGGCTGCGCTTGCGGAGGATGCTGGCTCCCCGCATAGCGGCCAGTCGAAGGTGGGTGTGATAATCCACCTCGTTTGAAAGGGTGACTCCCAGGCACCTGTACATGTTAAGAACCTTTATGTCGTCCACACCTAACTTAAGGCTTTCGACCTTCATTTTCTCCGAGCCGGCGAACTGTACCACTGCGGACTTCGTAGTGTTGTACTGAAGACCGAGCACTGCAGCCTCATCAGCGCATATATCGAGTAGTTGCTGCATAGTTTCCACAGAGCCACCTGTGAGCACAATGTCGTCTGCGAAAGTCAGCCCGGGCAGCACCCACTTCACGTTCTCTTCCTCCTCCATGTGTTGTAGCGAGAAACCCAATCCTGATCTGATCAACCGCTCCTCCATGCGTGCAACGTACAACATATACAGGAGTGGTGAGAGCGGGCAACCCTGCCGCACTCCCCGCGTCACCATTACCTCATCTGAAGTGTAATTTCCCGTGTATAGCGGGCGAAGGAGTACGGTTCACTGTGGCGGCATATCAAGCTGCTCCAGCCTTGTTAGGAGTTGGTCATGTGGGACGCTATCGTACGCCTTTGCCACGTCGAGGAAACAGCAAATTAATCGTTTCTCCTTTTTGCGGGCCACCTCGATACACTGGGTGAGGGTGTACACGTTGTCTTCAAGACGCCTGCCATGACGAAATCCTCCTTGAGGCTCGGTGAGGGTTTCCTTTCTCTCTGCCCAAGTTCTCAGCCGTTCCTTCCCTATCGTCGCGAAAACCCTGTACATGGTGCTGGTGACTGTAAGTGGCCTGTAGTTCCGCAGCAATCGGTTATCCACTCCTTTCTTCGTCACAAGGACTACCTTCCCTTGTCGCCAGTCTCGGGGGACATCTGCTTCACCGGTAAGCATATCTGTGAATATCTCAGCCAGCTGGTCTTTGGCATCCTTCCCGAGTGTTTTGAGTCTGCGTGCTTGGATTCCATCCAAGCCTTTTGCCGTGCTGCATTTGATGTGGTTCAGCGCTCGAACAACTGTGACAAAACCTATCTTATTGTCGGTACTTGCGAGATCACATTCCGCGTGATATGGTCCCTGAGTGATATGATCCCCGCTGTGGTATGGTCCTCGCTGGGACCCCGAGGTCTCCTCGGGGTCCCAGCGTGCCTTGGTCCTGGCTGTGTCGATGATAGCATTGTAGACGCCCGGGTGGGCGTGCGTTAGGTGCTGAGGAAGCCCAATAGTTGTTGAGAATGCTCGGAAGCACTCTGGGCACGTGTAGTGGCATTCACTTTCCTGGGTCCCGGCAGATGGTGGCCGGCAGACCGCGGCAGCAGCGCCAGTATTGTACGGCACGCACACCTCGGCAGGGAGACCAGCACTCATTGGCCGGAAGACACCAGCCGTTGCTGCAGGCACTGGTCGCAGACGCCAGCAGAGGCTGCAACAGGTGGCGGTCGGAGAATTCCAAAGGGATCTGGTAGCCCCCAACAGATTCCAGCAGGGACTGAGGGCTGGGGCAGCCGGCACTGGCAGTGTGCGGCCGGCCACAAGGGGAAGGAGCCAGCGGGACCGGCAGGGGCCGGCAGGGGCCAGCAAGCGGTGGCCGGCAGTGGTTAGCGGGGGCCGGCGGGACAGGCAGGGCCGGGAAAGGCCGGCAGGTGGTGGCCGCAGGAACCGGCAGGTAGTGGCCGGCAGTCATCAGCGGGGGCCGGCGGGATCGGCAGGGGCAGGCAAGGCCAACAGGGGATGGCCGGCAGTCCGTCGGCAGCGGCCGGCGGGAGGAGATGGAGTGAACCTTCCTGGTGGCCATGATTCTTTGTCCCGCATGGATCTTACGTCAGAAACACAATCAGCGCCGCCCTATAGAATTTGCTTGAACACGTCCTTCTCACATTTGAGCTACAACTCAAAAGATGGCGCAAGCGACCATCAAGAACATCCCAAGAACCGGCTATCATGTTTGTGTCCATCCTCAAACAAAATCAGACATGTTTATTAAAAAAAAAAGCTGTTATATTGTATATCAGATATTAACCCTTCTTTATGACAATATGATTACCCATCGAATAGTAGTATAAATATAGACAAATGTGATTTTTTGTGTCTAAGAAGGACACAATTTCACCTGAAGTTTACGAATTTTTTCGGAGGCACCAAATAAATGTCGACACAAAACTCCGGACAGCTACCGCCATCTATGAGTGAGCAACCGGCTTGCCGGTTGTCTGGTTGCCGCCATCGCTCATAGATAGCGGCAACGTTTCTAGCCTTTCCACTCTGGTTTTCACCAGTGTGGGAAGGCTGAATTTATCTAGGCGTCGTCCTAGAAGTCGTCCTTGAGGTTGTCAGAGAGGTTGTCGTAGAAGTCATCCTTGAGGTCATCCTAGACATCGTCCTAGAAGTCATTCTTGAGGTCGTCCTAGATGTGCTCAAGGTCGTTCTCGAGGTCGTCCTAGGCGTCGTTCTCGAGGTCATCCTAGACGTCGTCCTTGATGTCGTCCCTTAATGTCGTCCTCTAGGCATCGTCCTAGACGTCGTAAAGATAACACCTTCGCTGGTCCCCCACCTTCACGTGAAGTGGAAGGGATCTACATTTTTATTTATTCAAACTTGCCACGATCAATGGGGATTAATTGCCCGCCCCCTCTTTTAAGGCCGAAGCTCCTTAGGGCTAGCCATGTCCGTATGTCCGTCCAGCGTCCTAGCGTACGGTGCTGGTGCTCCTGCTCGTGAGCTCACGTCCTCGGTGTAGGCAAAAAAAAAAACGAAAAAAAAAATGATGAAAATGATGGAAAAAAATAAAAAACAAAAATGACGCAAAATGATAAAAAAAAGATATGTTTGCGCTGTCGACAGGATTCGAACCTGTGCGGGGAGACCCAATGAATTTCTAGTTCATCGCCTTAACCACTCGGCCACGACTGCGGACGAGTAGGGGGCTCTGAGATGTGGTAGTAACTCAAGAGCTGGGGATGTCATGAATGAAACGTTGCATGTAGCCGCTCAATGTCTATACAGGAGAAGGCGCTGCGGTCAAATGCGTATATAATCACGCATTGGCTCACGTTTATAGACGAGAGGGCGCTGCGGTCAAATGCTCAAATGCGTATATAACCACGTTCCATACCGCACATCTCTTTCTGACATGGATCAAAACGAACGAAAGACTCGGCATGCTGCGGCTCAGCGTCTACGCAGACAAGCACCACCAGAGCTTCGCCCCAATCAACATCATTCACCACGTGGAGTTTTCTCATTCGCCATTCGCATTCGCCATCATTCGCCACGACCAATGGGGAGTTTTCTGTTGACATGTGAGGACGCATTTTTCCCAGGCACTAGCCCATAATAGCTTCGCTGTAAAATATAGAAGAGTTGGCGAAAGTCACGTGGCTGTGCAACATATTTTTTCTAGTCGACGTATTTGCAGCTTCTTAGAAGCCGCAAAAAATGGGTATCATATTTGTTTGCCATTTTCAATATTGTTGTGTGCCTTCAATGACCATAGGAACCATGAAAAACGGCAATCGACCACGAAGAGAGAGTGAGCATGACTCAAATTGGCCAGTTCTCGATCGGCGGTTTTCGAGGGGAAGAAAACAAATTCGAGCCGCAAATTGTTTTCTGGGTAGTTGGGCTCTTTTATTTATTTATTTATTTACTTACAATACCCTCAGGCCATAAGGCGTTAGAGAGGGGAGTGGGTGTATGTACAATGTTTGTTACAGCTTCTCGGAATCTGATGGGGTCCTGAATGGTGATGATGTCCTCGGAAGGTCATTCCAGTCCACAATTGCATCAGGAAGAGGGCGTGCTGATGTGCTGTGGAAAAACACTTTGGCGGGCTATTTTATTGCAATGATCGAGTCTGGAGGAAAGATAAGCCGGTGGGGACAGAAGAGACTGATTTAGAAGTGGTGAATAAAAAACTTTATGCAGAAAGCAGAGACGGAATATTTTTCGACGGCTGAAAAGCAATGGGAGGAGAGAGATTTGATTTAATGAGGGAGACACTGGAAAAACTGGAGTAATCACACTGAATAAAACGCGCAGCACGGTTTTGACAGATTCAATGTAGTCTGTTAATGTAGCATGATGAGGGTGCAGATGAAGATGCGTATTCTAATTTAGACCGGACTAGGGTAAGATAGAGGAGCCGTTTTAGTTGAGAAGGGGCGGATCTGAAATTGCGAGAAGGAAACCCAAGCTTTTGTTAGCGGAACTCAACTGAATTAATATGTTTCCCAGGAGAGGTTTGAAGTTAGAAGAACGTCGAGGTATTATACATATCCGTGGGTTGAAGAGGGATGCCATTGAGGAAATTAACAGGAGAGGTTTGACAAGAGGAACGAGAGAAGCGCATGCATTTACATTGCTGACGTTAAGCGTCATCTGCCAGTTAGTACACCAGCTCTGAAAGGGCGAGGTCATTTGTAGGGTTAAAGAGTCATGAGGGGATGTTATTTTTCGGTAAAGGACACAGTCGTCGGCAACAGGCACATGGGTGAAGATACCTGAAGAGGAAGATCGTTGATGTAGATGAGGAAAAGTAACGGACCAAGCACCGTTCCCTGAGGCACGCCAGATGTTAGGGGGTAAAGGGGATGAACAATCATGAACATAAACAAACTGATACGCTGAGAGAGAAAGATTCAATCCAGGGAGAACATTATTATCGAGGTTAGTGACGATAGTTGAGAAGCTGTCTGTTATGCGGAACTTTGTCAAATGCTTTAGCGAAGTCGAGAAATACAGCGTCAGTGGGGTAGCCAGAATCAAGGTTTGCGAACAGGTCGTTGGTTAAGCAGAGAAGTTGGGTTTCGCAGGAGTAGTTTCGACGGAAGCCGTGCTGCGCCTTGTTAAAAAAGGAGATAGAATCAAGGTGGATAGATAGTTTCTTGTGGATTACGTGCTCGAGTATTTTAGAGGTACAAGGTTAGAGATATTGGCCTATAGTTAAAGGAGAAGATTATTACCGCTTTTGTGGACCGGGATGACCTTGCCGATTCTCCAATCTTCAGGAACCGCCACCGTATCTAATGATTGCTGGAAAATTTTGTTAGAAATAGGCTTGAGGAATATTTAGTGCTATGTAAGACCTTAGAATTTATGCCGTCGACACACAGGAAGAGGACATTTTCAGTGACCTAATAATACTAACAATACCTTCGTATCAATACAAATTGGATCCATAGGAAAAACATTGCTAGTAATAGGTAAGGACAATGTTAGGGGCAGTGGGCGGTGTGAATGGGAAGAAAATAAATGATTAAGAACTGTGGCGCACTGATTAATCTCGATAATGTTCTCAGAATCATCAATAAGCGCTAGTGGGGAGTATGGTGCATGATTTACAACATTCCAAAATTGGCGTGGGTTGTTTAGTAGCATAGATGGAAGGGTCTCCTGGTAGAATATACGCTTCTGCTGCTCTAACATAATTTTATAATCAGTGGCACATTCATTATATCTAGACCAGGATAAAGAAGTGTCTTGTTTTCTGGCTACTCGAAAACGTCGTTTTTTTTATTGTTTAGGGTTTCTAGTGAGCGCGAATACCAAGGATTAGACGATCGGGAACTGATGTTAATACATAGTTGGAACATGAGCTTCAATGAGTTGCAGTAATTTGTTTTTAAAAAGGCACCAATTTTCATTTATATTCCTATCGTCAAAACCCTCCACTAAGACTGAGAAATAGCTTGAGAGGTCCTGGTTAAGCTGCTCATAGTTCCCCTTATTATATAGCCTTATTTGCTTGGTCAACCTGACTGGTTCTGGTTCTTGAAATCCTAGGTTATAGAACACTGCTTTGTGGTCACTGATACCTTCAAAACCGGTAAGAGAGGTAATAGAATTCGGATGGTTAGTCAAAAGCAAGTCTAATATATTTGAACATGTGGTGGTTACACGGGTAGGGAAAGCAATCATCTGCGAAAGGTTAAAATCTAAGCAGAGACTGATAAAATCTCGACACTCACCAGAACTTCCACTAACAACAAGATCTGATAAATTCCAATTTATCTCACGGAAATTAAAATCCCCTACTAAGAAAACAGAATGACCAGGACGTTGTGTGTACAAAATTGACAATTCATCATGCAAAGAAGTTACAAAACTAGATGACGCATCTGGCGGTCGATAACACACGCCAACCAGAATTGACTTAAAACCACATTTCACTGAGACCCAGATGGCCTCAATTGACATGGAAACGAAAAAAAGTTTGCTTTTAATACTTTTATCAATGCATATTAAAACGCCGCCACCACGACGATCCTTCCGATCGCGTCGATAAAATGTAAAGTTTGAATGATTTGGCAGTATTTCAATGTCGTTTATATCAGGATGAAGCCAGGTCTCAGTGATCAGTACTATCTTAGCATCACAGGTTGAAATATGAGAACACAATTCGTCACGCTTTGGCATTAAACTGCGCGCATTTAAGTACAAAACACCGATAAGTGAGTTAGAGTTGGAGGAAGCAACGCGTTTGTTCCCACTCCCAGCGTGTGCCTATGCGGAAGCACTAACCACGGAGTCGGAAACAGAGTCGTAAAGGAAGACATTTGAACCCATATGAAGTTTATCAAAACGCAGCTTATACGAACCTCCCCGTGACATGGCAAATGCAAGAAGTCTCTGACGCGCGATGCGAACTTTCTTCGAGAAATCTTCAGACATAGAAAAAGGGAGGCTGCGCAGCTTCGGTTCACACAAAAGTAACTGTTTTTTTGTTTTGTATGAAGAAAAGCTTGCAATAATTGTTGAGGAAAGAACCCGAGCGCATCCGTTTCGTTGATGGCCGTTTTATTCTCACGTGCCCCGATCATCTGCCGTTCGTGGTCTCGTGTTTTCCTCTCTTCTCTTTCTTCCTCTGGTAGTTGAATTCCTGTTCTACAACAACTTCCCGCGCCGGCCGAAGAAAAGAGAGACAAGACAATACACGAGGGGTCAGTGTCAGTAATGGGAAAACAATCACAAAAAAAGGGCGGGATCAAAAGAAGCCGTTAACACGCAAGCAGAACGAAAAGAAACGTTATCGCAAGCCATTAAAATAGAGTTTCATCTCGTTTGTTTTTGAACGCAACTTGCTGTTATGTCGAATCAGCGGGCTTCGATCCTTCTCTTGGCGAGTTTGCTTCAAGGAGGTAAAGTCCTTGAATTAGACGGTGTATTTCTTGCCCGTTCGCAAGGCGCAGTGTGCATTCTCTTGGTATTCCATCTCTCCCTGAGACGGTGTCTGTTACACGCCCGAGTTTCCATGTAAGTGGCGGCGAGTTGTCCTCTACGAGGACAACATCTCCTGGATTGACCCGTGGTAATAACCGTGGCTGACTCTTATGTGCAGAGTCCAGAAGCAGTAGGTACTCATGTTTCCAGCGTTTCCAGAATTGCATTATTAATCGCTGGCGATACAGAGCACGACTCCTTAGTTCAGTGGCAGTCGATGTTTGCGGTACGATTTCTGCTCCATGCGGTATACATAGGAGTCGCTTGGCTACGAGAAAATGTGATGGTGTCAAGGGCTCTAATTCTTCCGGATCATTACTGATGTGGGTAAGTGGACGGCAGTTTACGGTGGCTTCTACTTCATGAAGTACGGTGGTAAGTTCTTCAAAGGCTAAGCTGCTGCGTCCAAGAGTTCTCTTCAGCACGTTTTTTACAGTCCGAATTATCCTTTCCCACCATCCGCCCCACCAGGGTGCTCGCTCCACATTGAATCGCCACTGAATACGGAGTCCGCTGGAGTAGTCCTGTACGCCATCTGTGTGAAGCATCTTTAAGACTTTCGCTTCGTGATGGAAAGTTTGCGCGTTGTCTGAGTAAACAACAGATGGTACTCCGCGTCGAGACATGAAGCGACGTAAGGCGAGAAGAAATCTATCTGCGGACATGTTGGAGGCAAGTTCTAGATGTACGGCCGGTGTTACAGCACAAGAAAAAATAACAATGTAAGAATTTTCTGACGGGGCGGCCCGCACGTACAGAGGTCCACAGAAGTCGATACCGACGACATTAAAAGGGCTCGTTTTTGTTATGCGTTCTCGTGGTAGCGAAGCCATAGGTGCTTCCTCTGGTTGGAGTCGCCTACGTCGACATGGGAGACAAGTGTGCTGCACTCTCTTCACTGTCTGGCGCCCTCTTAAAATCCAGTACCTCTGTCGTAATTCCGTGAGTGTGTCTTGGACTCCTCCGTGAAGTAGTCGGACATGTGTAGCCGTACAAGAAGCTCTGGGAATCTGTGGTACTCGGAGTAAAATCGGGTGTTTAACCTCATCCGGAACGTCCAGTTGCTGCAAGCGACCTGCAACACGTATCAGTTCATGGTCGTCGAGGAATGGGTGGAGGCTTGCAATACTAGAAGTGAAGGGCACCCCTTCCTCCCGACTGTAGTGCCGCAACTTCGACCGCAAATTCCATTGTTTGTACCGTTCGTGTCCAGTAGACTTCCGCTTGAACCAATTCTGTAGCTGTCACTGGGACTGATAGTGGTGGAAGCGGTGAGGCGTTATGCATAAATCTTCGTACCCATGCAGTAATGCGCAGAACACGCGTCAGGCTACTGTGCTACATTAGGTCGAGTAGTGAGGTGTGGTCCGGTGTAACCACGGGACAAGTGGTTGTCGAGCGCCTTGACCTCTTGCATCGGGAGACCTTTTGGATCTCGCTTTAATTGTTTGGGGGGCCACGTTCCCTCGCCTTGTGCGAGCCAATGAGGCCATTCCACCATAAGGCGCTCCGTTGTAGTATCGGTGCTGGGACGGCACAAGTCAACAGGTCCGCTGGATTGTCCTTGCTGGACAGTGCTACCACTGGAAGCTGTCCGTCAGACGCCTGATCTCTACTATCCTGTTGCTGATGAAAGGCTGCCATCGACTTGCGTCGCCGGCAATTCAATGGAGAGCAATCTCAGAGTCTGTCCAGAAGTAGGCTTGAACGTGTTCGAGTCCAGAAACTTTGCGCACATAGTTGAGTAGTCGTGCTCCTAGAAGGCAGGCAATAAGTTCGAAGTCGCGGGAGTGAATGCGGTTTCAGAGGGGCAAACTCGACCTTTAGCGATCAGGATCTGTGTTGTGAACGACCCATTCGAAGTACGGCCCGCAGGTATATCGCTGTTCCATAGGCACGTGGGCTGGCGTCTGCAAACACATGCAGCTGAATCGAAGGGTCTGCATCAGCTGAGGAGGAATCACGTACCAAGGAATTCGGAGCGATGAAAGTGAAACTACATCCGAACACCAAGAATTCCATACCGCAAGCTCTTAGCGGAAAGGCCTTCGTCCCAGGAGCACTTTCGTACCCAGAGTGCTTGAAAACAAGAGCTTGGCTTGAGTCGTAAATGGTACCCAGTAACCAAATGGGTCGAAGATCGGGCGAATGCCTGAAGAATGGTTCGCTTTGTGGCTGATTGCGTTGTCAAGTAAGTAGTCACATTTGGTGTACTGAGAAGGGTCTCGTCTTTAGTGCGGTCCCACATACTCCGAGCACTTACAAGCTGATCAGTCTCACCTTCAGCGGCATTTTCATACGAATTTCGTCACGCATGAACTGGTTTTGTAAAGAGGACAGATTGGACGGCCATTTTCGTAGGTCCATTCCTGCCTCTGTTATTATGGACCGTGTCTGCTGGAGGCCTGTACGGCGTCGTCCCTCCGACGCGCATCCAGCACGAGATCGTCAACATAAAAAGAGTGTATCAAACCCGATCCGCCAGTCAGGCCCTAACGTCCTCTCATGGACATAATGTGCTGGCGTAAACGTTGCTGCAAGCAGGAACGGGCTTGAGGACGCTCCGAAAGGGACACTGTCCTGCGCCATCTACACACCTTGGGCGTGTTGATTGTCTTGCATGGGCGTTGGTCTACCCATAGGAAAACGAAGTGCATCACGATCGGAGGGTCGAATGCCAATCTGCAGGAAAGCCTTGCGGATGTCTGCGATCAGGACCACGGGGCTACAACGAACTTGAGAAGACTCTGAAGCAAGTCGTTTTCACAATATTGGGTCCCTTGCAAGCACTTCGTTGAGCGAAGGTTTGTTGCTCAGATGCGATGATGCATCAAACACAAACACGGATTTGTTCGTCGTTACAGTATCCTTGCGAATGACAGCACGATGTGGCAGATAGTAAACGTTTTTTGGTCTCTCCTTTGAGGGTACAACTTTCTTCGCATATGACCTTCATCAAAATACTCCCGAATGGTGCGATCGTATTGTTCAAGCATTTCTGGGTGGGTACGGAACCGACGCAGCTGCACGAAGAGTCGATTTTCTGCAATGGATCGGTTGTCATTGTCTGTTCCAAGGCCAGGGGACTTTATCATCAAGGGGACTTCATAGCGGTTGTTAACCTAATGATCTCGTTCTCAAATTCCAACATCGTTGGATGTTCAACGAAACTTGTCCCAATACATTCCGAGATACCAATGGCGTCCAAACGCCACATTTCTGACGGATCAAAAGCGCTGCGGCAAGGGTCGATGGGCTGGCAGGTGAGAAAAAAGGGCCGACGCTCTGGCTGAAGGGTGACAGATACTCCCAGAGTAGGTCCCTTGAACCACCCAGCCAAAAATGGTTCAACGGCGGTTAAGGTTCGACTTATGCGTTGGATCCTTCCCTTGACCACTTGCCAGTAGACATCTGAACCTATTAGGACGCTTATGTTATTGTCCACTCTTGTGTCAAAATCTGGAGGAATGTTTGCGGCCTGAAATCCGTTTGAATGAAGTTGCGTCAGCAGATGGTCATCAAGTTGCTGGTGCAATCACGTGCACAGCTCGGGGATTTCCAGTGCTTCAAATGTCACCTTCTGATTGCAATGATGGCCCTGAAGGGTCACAGCCACGCGTCGACAGGAGTGTTGGTGGCTGTATTGCCAAATGTGTAGATGGTTAGATCTTCTCGGCCTACAAAGTCACAGCCGAGTTTTTCAGAAACATCCCGTCTGATGAACGTGTGTGCTGGCTGCCAGTATCTAGCAAGAGTCTTACGATAACATGTTTTGGTGTCCCTGATGCCACGCTCTAGCTGTTTGGAGGGGGCAGGAGAAGAACAGGAGTTGCTAGCGGGCGCGCAACAATGGATGGGCGTG
>JABSTQ010006355.1:0-35327 GCA_013358835.2 Ixodes persulcatus | reverse complement strand
TTTAGTTTCACACCTCTGCGCCGACGTCACGCTCTCATAATGCGTTTGACCGCCATTGCTCTAGCTGTCCGCAGGACTTCCAAGATCTCGTCTTCACTACTGGAAAGAAGATCATCTTCTGAAATCACCCCTCGAATGGTGTTGAGGGTTCTGTGTGTGCTCACTGTTACCGGCACGTCACCTAGGGATGTCAATTTTAGAAGAGTAGTGCTCTGAGAGTTTCTTGCAACTTCAACAAGCAGATCACCAGAATGCAGTTTCTTCGCTTTGTAATCAGCACCTATCTGACTGTCGAGAACTTTTGCTACAAGGAACGGTGACATCTTTGACAGAGGATTGTCAGGGACCTCGGAGTGGATCACCATAAATCTTGAAAAAGTTTCATCTCTTTATCTTTCGCTATGACTGTTCGTTCGGCAAGATGCCTATTAGCGGCACGTCCTGAACGGCGGTTTTGGTTTGGGGGGTTGCCATAAGAGGCGAAGTTTGTTCGGAACCTGTGGTGTGCCGCCCACCACGGAGCCCAAAAGGGGATAGATAACGCACCATAACAAAAATGGCTTTGCTGGAAACGTTATGCTATTAGCACTGCCCAGGAACTATAACAAGTGTGGTACTGGACAAGGGGTCTGTTGGCCACTCAAGGTTAGCCCTTGCCGCCAAAGAAGTTGAAAAGAGAAAGAAGAGAAATGAGAAGAGTGAAAATGAGGAGAAGACAAGGGTGAAAGTAAAGAGGGGATAGTAGAAGTGGCGACTAGACTGAATCATCCTGGCCGGGCCTTACCAGGACTCCCGTCTATGAGAAGCAGGGGCCGGAGTGGTGTATTGCCTCACCCGGGGGGCCCCGAAGGGTCCAAACCTACCCCGGGCTTGGCTCAACCACCAGGATGCCCTTTTTCCCCAGACACGGGAAAGCCACGCACAGCCATACGTGGGCGAGCGAACCCGCATGGCTCGGGGTCCGTGGAGACGCCACTCTCCAAAACCTGTCTTTCACAGGTGCCCCCTACGGGGCCACGCAACCTGGACAGTGACCCAAGGCAGTCCCCTAGGCCATCACACACCAGAATACGCAGAGCGCAAGACCGTCCTGCAAGTGATTGAAAGGGCTACACCTCACCTAGAAACTGACCAGCTGCTAGTTTTCTATACGGACTCCCATGAAGTGGTTAGAGAACTTAAACAACACAAGTACTCTGCAAGTCTCACCATAAAACAATATTGACTCCGCAATCCACTATACCAGAACAGGAGGCCAAGATGAGCGGCAACGAGCTTGCACACTAAGCCGCGCAGCAGGCGATGAGAAACCTCACGCACACGTCCCTGCAACCCCGGCATTCGGACGTCAGCCAGTCACGCCCTCAATTGAGTGACTGCAACGACAATCCTCATAAGGACCAAGATACGCACGACCTCGTTGAAGAACTGCGACTAGACTAATGAACAAGAAAACGCCTCTAGGAAGATCCCCAGAAAACACCAACATCCTCAGGACGTCCTCAAAGGGTACCCGGAAAACACAAAATTTCCTCAGGATGTCCTCAAATGGTCCGAAAGTCCTAGATCCGTATGGGACGTACTGAGGATGTCTACAGGACGACGCACCTATTGTGATCCCCACAATGTCCATTAAAGAATTTATTCTGGACCATATTAAAATAGTCGAAGTCGCGCACGACGCGACTTCCGAGTCCGTATCACAATTGTGCAAATAAAAATTATTATTTTTATTATTATTATTATTCTATTATATTAGTTCACCTAAGATCTAATGCTAACGCGTTGTCAACCGTTAATTACGTGTGCCCCGAGGTTTTAATAGGGAGTTTTCGTAGACCGCGTTTTCCCCTCCGCTAAGCCCTCCGCAACGAGGAAGCCGCTATTGCGCCTGCGCGCCCATGGCCTTGACTGTATCCGGATATCGTAGCGGGTTGCGGAGGGCGTTGGGGGACGGCGAAAACGATCTACAAAAACTCCCTAATATTTCCAGGAGCGTACGAACTCGAACGTACGCGCGTGTACTCACGCGGGTACGGGACAGACGTAAAATGAGATCAAACGTGAAGGCAAATAGTTATTACAGATTGAAATAGCGCACGATTGGTTATTTTTAACCAAATATTTTACTACGTGTTTTCTTTCACTGTTTTGCATTGAAAACTCAGAAAGACTGACTGAGTAAACGTTGGCCATATTGGGCTTGTCGAGCCGCAGCCTTAGGCTAGGTGGCGCAAGCTACCGCCCGCTACAAAGGGTATAGTCAGTAACATCCATCTATCCAGCCAAAGTCAAGCCACTCGCTAATCCCGGATCATTCTTTTCCCGCGTAAAGAAGTTCGAGTTCGCGGCGTTCGCATCGTTTTTTCGTTTTTCTTTTTTTTGCCAGTTTCTTTTGCAGATTTGTTTACATTCAAGTCCGCCGCACATTAAGTGTTCCTTTTCATTTCAATCGGTGGGGATGGCGTCGGAAGCGGCAGATGGCTCGGAGCGTGGTAAGTGTTCTCTTTCTCGCAGCTCAATGATGTCGGCAAGTGCAGAGCGCCGGTTTCAGCGCAAGATACTCCGGCGCGTAAATGAGTGTATCGAGCTACGTTTACCCTAAAATCCAATTTGTTCCACTGCTGTTGAAAATCAACGACCGTCTCTAGAAGCAACGGTGTCTTCTGCATGCGATAGCACTCGACAGGACCATTTGATCGCAAGCGCAAGTTCGCTGCAAGGCACCACCTTTGGCTGCCAATCACGGTCAGTATAGACCTTTTCCGCAAGGGCGCCGCCATCTTGAATTGTCGTCACTTCCAGTATGGGCGAAAACATTGTTTTACCTTCGCCACGCCAATAGAAGGCATTTAGGACATAAACGTAACCGTCACACATTTTCGTTTTGCCTCCCCTCTATTTTTCTACGACTTGCAGGTTGAAACGTTTTGATATTTTTTCGTCGCCCATACCGGATATGCCTATTTGGCGGTTGGGGGCGAGGGTAAGAGGAAAAGGTCTATAGTTTGTGATGATCAGCCTACTGGGGACGACGCTGGTTCTTATGACCGCCACGAAAGTACGCCTGTGCATAACGATATCGCACTGAGCGATTAACTGTCCGACATATAAGACCACGTGTGCCTTTCCGCAGGCAACTGCAAAGATGGGCGGTCGAATCGGGCAGCTCTCACAATGCAGTGTACAAGCTTTTGATCCTGTTGTGCACTCATTCGTGCTTGTCCTCTCTGCCTTGATCAGCGAGAGCGTTGCTCGGGACGCTTAGAAAGACCTTGGGAATCGAACGTATTGGTGGCGGAGATTCAATACTGTCACTTTGGTATCTTAGAAGGTGGTCTGGATGCCGTGGGAGAGTCAAGGCATCTGCCCGGGAGCTTGCTCTCGATTTTCATATCGACGGGCTTCCAATTGCAAAAAGCTCCAGAACCCAACTTTGGACAATCCTAGGAAAAGTGAAAAACCTGAAAAATCACGCTCCTTTCGTTGTCGGTGTCTTTCGTGGTGACAGAAAGCCCGATGATGCTAATGAGTTCCTTCGTCGTTTTGTGGATGAACTGAGAGGTTATTACCTCGGGCATCAGTCTTGGTGCAGAAAGCATCCCTGTAAGGCTAAATGCACTTATTGGCGACGCACCAGCAAAGGCATTCATCCTCAACATCAGGAGCCACACTGGGTACTGCAGTTGTACTAAATGCACCGTGAAGGTCCATTTAGTACATTTTGCATCTTCGTATCAAAATTATTACATCAATATGGTTCTGCATTTTGGTTTAAACAGATAACTATGCTGAGCTCCGTTTTTAGACATTCGGTTTTAATGATAAAAGGACGGTATTTTAGAGCAGTATCGTGTGTCTGGTGGGAGGTTGGAAAGCTCTCCATCATGTGACATCATGTACTTTCGTATCAGGTTGTCCTTTGACCTATGAAATCACAGTTTGTTATGTTAGAGGACGGTTCAGTAATCAATATACATCCTGTAAATAAAAATCTCTGCTTTTCAGTGAGGTTACATCATAACCTCACTGAAATTTAAAAAAAAAAAACTCCTTGAAACAATGTGTGAATAAATACATCTGCTGCTGTTCACACTTTTATATCACACTTATTCTGTAGGAAGATTCTGCTGTTTAACTTGACTTTTGTCCTCTAATCTTTTCAGAGCCGCATACTTGTGTAGGAAATCATATTTTTATTTTTTACAGCTGCAGGAACTCTCGGGCCTGGGAGGAGACAGTGTAAGCCTTGCTGCACGACGAGCCCTCAAAGCACTCATGGTGCAGAAAGTGGCTGTGGAGTACAGCTGGGTTGGACAGGAAGGAAAGCGCAAGTTCAGTTCGCTTGCAGTGTGCAAGCTGATATGCAGTGAGTAAGCTATTTCAGGTTAAATAATAAACGGTTTTTGTTGCGCCGGCTGTACTTGGAAAAGTTTTCTAGCTTAATGACATTTTCAAAGCCGCAGCTAGCCATTGTTCCTGCCTACACACGTCAGAGTGGAAACTACAGTCACAACTATAACACAGATGCAGTGGATAGGATGAATTTGCACATCATACTTAGCCAAACTGGAATTTGTTTTGGAAAACTTGTAGGAACCCTGGTCAGTATTGGCGATGACCTTGTGGTCCTCTTATTTTCTCTCCCTCCCAGCACATGCACCCGCTGTCAAATGCTGCCCCATGTCACCTGACCCGGGACCCCCTTTGGGTGATACGGATGTCTCATCGTCCCCATCTGTCCTCCCATCGAGTGAAATGTTAGGTGGTGCTGGGAATGAGGTTCGAGTGACCAAAAGGATGAGCGGTGGTAGCTGGGGGCTTTCGGACCAAGCCCGACATGCTGGCTGACTGGGCTGGGAACTCTAGCAGTCCTATAGGCTGCTCTTTCATCCAGCCGTAGAAGGATGAAGGTGACCTTAACAACCCCGAAGTCACTGAGCACCTCCCATCCCCCAAGTTTGATATAAATACAATTCTGGGAACAAGTGTTCATTTATTATCATGATTGCTGCTGCATTCACTGGGTTGGTAGGCATTTGCCAAGCACAATGTCATTGAGAGTTACAGCACATTATTGCCTTTGTCCGCATGTGGTTGGATGGAACATCGGCAGGCATTGTCCGCACCCACAGTCCTGACTCCGAACTCGCACCAGGTTGGTGTGAGAGCCCCAGCCTTTTTGTCACTTCGACTCACTTGTAGCCAGTGCTGTCCTGATCATCAAACGTTTGCCTCTGACGTGACCGATAAGTATTATGAGATCTTGTCGTCAAATGTGCCATGTGACATCGGGTAGCACCGGACAACAGAAGATCGGTACAAGGCCATCAGTAACACCAATCAGGGTTCCTATAACTAGACATGAAAATGATCTCAAAGTTTATACTTTGAGCATTGTCACTTAGAATTATGTACTTGCGATGTATCTGAAATTACGCTTTTCTAAAACGTTACGCAATACCATTCCAGAAAGCGTGAGAAAAGTGCTTCCATCTGCAAAGAAAAGTGAAATCGAACAGGTGATCAAAACTTGGCTTCGACAAGTTCCAGCAGAAGCAGTTGCCAGAAGACTCTGGTGAGCATATGTACATTTTCTATAAGTGATGTATCCATTGTTCAGTATAACATACCGGGTGTTTCGGCTAACTTGTGCCAAGGGTCAAAAAGAAACTGGTGCACGCTACGTATGACAAACCAACACAGTACCTTTTCCTAGAGTAACTATGTAGGCTCTGCTCGCAGAGCCAGAGTATTGCATTCTTTTTCCTTTCGCTGCCAACTCCGTACTGGCGGAGGAGTGATCCCATGCGCAAAACTGAATCCAAAGTTCATGGGGGAAAGCGGCCTTGCAGAGCACCGAGTTTCGGACGGAACATATTTCCCGCTTTGCGTTTGTAAAATATAAATCCAAGACTGAAATCGAACAAACTGAAGGCTTCCTAAACCATTGAACATTATCTGTAGCAACTGGGTACAATAAAATCACGTTTTTCTTAAAACGCGAGCGATGTTTTAAAACACCAGTCTCCAGGGTCCGGGAAGCAGACGACACGGATGTCGATCGCGTCTTGAGGGTCTCGCGGAGCGATACATGCTTTTTGCTCCCAAGAGGGGCGAGGGGGAGACGGGACGACGGCGTGTGCACAGCTCGTCGCCACACTGTTTTCTTTACGCAGCGTGCCACAGCACTACGCCTCGGGGTTGCGCCGCTGAGCCTCCGTGTCTCCTGCATAACCGGCGCAATGCCTTTCTGCAGTACTTGCATCCAGAATGGCACCATTGCGATACTCTGCTATGCAAGCGTAGCATACACACAGTTGCCCTACCTTTTCCTGAATCAAAGCGCCCCTGGTGGTAAGGTGTCACGAAATGCACTCTGGGTACCAGTTGACCACTTAGTTTCGGTTTCGTTTTCAAATTTTTCTTTGCTCATCATGTCGTGACGGAACACGCTGCTTTTGTTTTAATTGCTCCGACTTCCCACAACTGTTCAATACTGTAGGTGTTGACGAGCGATACTGAAAAAGAAATGCTGGGCACCGTTTTACTGGTTCCTGACGTGTCAAATTTGGCGCAAAAGTAGGCAAATGTAGAATAATGGATTGCAAGCACATCCTCATGCACGTGAAGGCAACTTCAGCAGCCTTGAAATTGCAAGTGCTTCGCCGCATGAGCAGAAACAGGCTGTTTGATTGAAACCCAAACCATGGCACACCGTCCCGTGGCCAACTGGTTCTCACAGTGCAACGCGCGGAACGTTGCATGGAAGGATTTTCAAAAGTGGCCTATAGATCAATGTCATGATATTTGCTGCAGTTTTTCTGGCTGATTAACAAAGGTGAATTACTTAATTTTTGAAATATTTATCTGTGCACAAATCTTCCAATAAGTTGTAGGGCCTCTTGAGAAACATTCAATCGTGTCGTCTTCATCGAGATAACCTCTGTGTGTCTCCTGCATGGAGTGGCGTGCCTCTAAAGTAAATGGAAACGTGAAGGTTATTTTCTGATGCAGTAGCTTCAGACTCATAATTGTCAGTTATCTTATTTTTTCCAGAGCCCTTCTCTGACTGAGGATCGAGCTGTGTGAAACGACACACAAGTCTGAAGTTTCTAGTCTCGGAATATGTTTTTTGTGATATTTTTTTTATAGTTTTTAGTCTTCCTCAAGGCTGGGCAATCTTTTAGAATTATATTCCTGTTCCTGAAAATAAAATATATATTTTAGTCCTTTTCAGTCATTCATGCGTGCATTTGCAAAATCACACAAAGCTTAATCCTGGTTATATGATCATATATTAACTGCAGGTTATACACTTCTAAACCGAAACGTCCTCTCTTGGATATTCTGAAAGCATGAGGGCATATCAGTTAAGCATTCTTGAGCATGTAACCAGAATTGAGTGAAAGAAGTAATTTAAATGTGCTTGAGGTTTTTAAACACAAGTACAGAGACAAACAGAAAAGCAAGACAGACACGAACGTCCTTCAACTCACAATTACGCCAACTCTTTTGGCGTGGTCTTCACACCGTCCCTCAGGAAAAAAGAAGGACATGAAGATTATGCTTAAAAGTTGAAGTAGTTGTGAGCTGAATACTGTCCGTACCTGCTTGCTTTTGTTTGTCCACTGTGCTTGTGTTCTAAAACCTCAAGCACATTTAAATTATTTCTTTCACTCATTCTGGTTATATGCTCGTACATATGCATTAAATTACACATTTAAATAACAAAAGCAACCGTCAGCATATGTCGTGAGAATGAACGAAAAATGTCCTGAGGGGGCCTCCCCAGGACATACGGAGGATGTGCAATGGACGGACAAATGGATCCTGTTTGGACTGCTTGAGGATGAGTTGGAGACTACCTGAGGATGTACAATCCTCCCTACTTGGACATCCTGAGGATGCGCATAGAATGTCTTTGCGTTGTGTGGTACAAACGTCCTCACGGTTTTCAAGACGTCCTCAGGACGTCCTGAGAACGTCAGTCGCTGGATCATCATAGAAACGTCCTTCCGAGGACTTATTGAGGACAAAGGATACAAAGTTGGAGGTGATATATACGTCCTCAATTTGATTGCGTTACTAATATTTCCAGGAGCGTACGAACTCGAACGTACGCGCGTGTACTCACGCGGGTACGGGACAGACGTAAAATGAGATCAAACGTGAAGGCAAATAGTTATTACAGATTGAAATAGCGCACGATTGGTTATTTTTAACCAAATATTTTACTACGTGTTTTCTTTCACTGTTTTGCATTGAAAACTCAGAAAGACTGATTGAGTAAACGTTGGCCATATTGGGCTTGTCGAGCCGCAGCCTTAGGCTAGGTGGCGCAAGCTACCGCCCGCTACAAAGGGTATAGTCAGTAACATCCATCTATCCAGCCAAAGTCAAGCCACTCGCTAATCCCGGATCATTCTTTTCCCGCGTAAAGAAGTTCGAGTTCGCGGCGTTCGCATCGTTTTTTCGTTTTTCTTTTTTTTTTTTGCCAGTTTCTTTTGCAGATTTGTTTACATTCAAGTCCGCCGCACATTAAGTGTTCCTTTTCAATCGGTGGGGATGGCGTCGGAAGCGGCAGATGGCTCGGAGCGTGGTAAGTGTTCTCTTTCTCGCAGCTCAATGATGTCGGCAAGTGCAGAGCGCCGGTTTCAGCGCAAGATACTCCGGCGCGTAAATGAGTGTATCGAGCTACGTTTACCCTAAAATCCAATTTGTTCCACTGCTGTTGAAAATCAACGACCGTCTCTAGAAGCAACGGTGTCTTCTGCATGCGATAGCACTCGACAGGACCATTTGATCGCAAGCGCAAGTTCGCTGCAAGGCACCACCTTTGGCTGCCAATCACGGTCAGTATAGACCTTTTCCGCAAGGGCGCCGCCATCTTGAATTGTCGTCACTTCCAGTATGGGCGAAAACATTGTTTTACCTTCGCCACGCCAATAGAAGGCATTTAGGACATAAACGTAACCGTCACACATTTTCGTTTTGCCTCCCCTCTATTTTTCTACGACTTGCAGGTTGAAACGTTTTGATATTTTTTCGTCGCCCATACCGGATATGCCTATTTGGCGGTTGGGGGCGAGGGTAAGAGGAAAAGGTCTATAGTTTGTGATGATCAGCCTACTGGGGACGGCGCTGGTTCTTATGACCGCCACGAAAGTACGCCTGTGCATAACGATATCGCACTGAGCGATTAACTGTCCGACATATAAGACCACGTGTTGCCTTTCCGCAGGCAACTGCAAAGATGGGCGGTCGAATCGGGCAGCTCTCACAATGCAGTGTACAAGCTTTTGATCCTGTTGTGCACTCATTCGTGCTTTTCCTCTCTGCCTTGATCAGCGAGAGCGTTGCTCGGGACGCTTAGAAAGACCTTGGGAATCGAACGTATTGGTGGCGGAGATTCAATACTGTCACTTTGGTATCTTAGAAGGTGGTCTGGATGTCGTGGGAGAGTCAAGGCATCTGCCCGGGAGCTTGCTCTCGATTTTCATATCGACGGGCTTCCAATTGCAAAAAGCTCCAGAACCCAACTTTGGACAATCCTAGGAAAAGTGAAAAACCTGAAAAATCACGCTCCTTTCGTTGTCGGTGTCTTTCGTGGTGACAGAAAGCCCGATGATGCTAATGAGTTCCTTCGTCGTTTTGTGGATGAACTGAGAGGTTATTACCTCGGGCATCAGTCTTGGTGCAGAAAGCATCCCTGTAAGGCTAAATGCACTTATTGGCGACGCACCAGCAAAGGCATTCATCCTCAACATCAGGAGCCACACTGGGTACTGCAGTTGTACTAAATGCACCGTGAAGGTCCATTTAGTACATTTTGCATCTTCGTATCAAAATTATTACATCAATATGGTTCTGCATTTTGGTTTAAACAGATAACTATGCTGAACTCCGTTTTTAGACATTCGGTTTTAATGATAAAAGGACGGTATTTTAGAGCAGTATCGTGTGTCTGGTGGGAGGTTGGAAAGCTCTCCATCATGTGACATCATGTACTTTCGTATCAGGTTGTCCTTTGACCTATGAAATCACAGTTTGTTATGTTAGAGGACGGTTCAGTAATCAATATACATCCTGTAAATAAAAATCTCTGTTTTTCAGTTAGGTTACAGCATAACCTCACTGAAATTAAAAAAAAACTCCTTGAAACATTGTGTGAATAAATACATCTGCTGCTGTTCACACTTTTATATCACACTTATTCTGTAGGAAGATTCTGCTGTTTAACTTGACTTTTGTCCTCTAATCTTTTCAGAGCCGCATACTTGTGTAGGAAATCATATTTTTATTTTTTACAGCTGCAGGAACTCTCGGGCCTGGGAGGAGACAGTGTAAGCCTTGCTGCACGACGAGCCCTCGAAGCACTCATGGTGCAGAAAGTGGCTGTGGAGTACAGCTGGGTTGGACAGGAAGGAAAGCGCAAGTTCAGTTCGCTTGCAGTGTGCAAGCTGATATGCAGTGAGTAAGCTATTTCAGGTTAAATAATAAACGGTTTTTGTTGCGCCGGCTGTACTTGGAAAAGTTTTCTAGCTTAATGACATTTTCAAAGCCGCAGCTAGCCATTGTTCCTGCCTACACACGTCAGAGCGGAAACTACAGTCACAACTATAACACAGATGCAGTGGATAGGATGAATTTGCACATCATACTTAGCCAAACTGGAATTTGTTTTGGAAAACTTGTAGGAACCCTGGTCAGTATTGGCGATGACCTTGTGGTCCTCTTATTTTGTCTCCCTCCCAGCACTTGCACCCGCTGTCTAATGCTGCCCCATGTCACCTGACCCGGGACCCCCTTTGGGTGATACGGATGTCTCATCGTCCCCATCTGTCCTCCCATCGAGTGAAATGTTAGGTGGTGCTGGGAATGAGGTTCGAGTGACCAAAAGGATGAGCGGTGGTAGCTGGGGGCTTTCGGACCAAGCCCGACATGCTGGCTGACTGGGCTGGGAACTCTAGCAGTCCTATAGGCTGCTCTTTCATTCAGCCGTAGAAGGATGAAGGTGACCTTAACAACCCCGAAGTCACTGAGCACCTCCCATCCCCCAAGTTTGATATAAATACAATTCTGGGAACAAGTGTTCATTTATTATCATGATTGCTGCTGCATTCACTGGGTTGGTAGGCATTTGCCAAGCACAATGTCATTGAGAGTTACAGCACATTATTGCCTTTGTCCGCATGTGGTTGGATGGAACATCGGCAGGCATTGTCCGCACCCACAGTCCTGACTCCGAACTCGCACCAGGTTGGTGTGAGAGCCCCAGCCTTTTTGTCACTTCGACTCACTTGTAGCCAGTGCTGTCCTGATCATCAAACGTTTGCCTCTGACGTGACCGATAAGTATTATGAGATCTTGTCGTCAAATGTGCCATGTGACATCGGGTAGCACCGGACAACAGAAGATCGGTACAAGGCCATCAGTAACACCAATCCGGGTTCCTATAACTAGACATGAAAATGATCTCAAAGTTTATACTTTGAGCATTGTCACTTAGAATTATGTACTTGCGATGTATCTGAAATTACGCTTTTCTAAAAAGTTACGCAATACCATTCCAGAAAGCGTGAGAAAAGTGCTTCCATCTGCAAAGAAAAGTGAAATCGAACAGGTGATCAAAACTTGGCTTCGACAAGTTCCAGCAGAAGCAGTTGCCAGAAGACTCTGGTGAGCATATGTACATTTTCTATAAGTGATGTATCCATTGTTCAGTATAACATACCGGGTGTTTCGGCTAACTTGTGCCAAGGGTCAAAAAGAAACTGGTGCACGCTACGTATGACAAACCAACACAGTACCTTTTCCTAGAGTAACTATGTAGGCTCTGCTCGCAGAGCCAGAGTATTGCATTCTTTTTCCTTTCGCTGCCAACTCCGTACTGGCGGAGGAGTGATCCCATGCGCAAAACTGAATCCAAAGTTCATGGGGGAAAGCGGCCTTGCAGAGCACCGAGTTTCGGGCGGAACATATTTCCCGCTTTGCGTTTGTAAAATATAAATCCAAGACTGAAATCGAACAAACTGAAGGCTTCCTAAACCATTGAACATTATCTGTAGCAACTGGGTACAATAAAATCACGTTTTTCTTAAAACGCGAGCGATGTTTTAAAACACCAGTCTCCAGGGTCCGGGAAGCAGACGACACGGATGTCGATCGCGTCTTGAGGGTCTCGCGGAGCGATACATGCTTTTTGCTCCCAAGAGGGGCGAGGGGGAGACGGGACGACGGCGTGTGCACAGCTCGTCGCCACACTGTTTTCTTTACGCAGCGTGCCACAGCACTACGCCTCGGGGTTGCGCCGCTGAGCCTCCGTGTCTCCTGCATAACCGGCGCAATGCCTTTCTGCAGTACTTGCATCCAGAATGGCACCATTGCGATACTCTGCTATGCAAGCGTAGCATACACACAGTTGCCCTACCTTTTCCTGAATCAAAGCGCCCCTGGTGGTAAGGTGTCACGAAATGCACTCTGGGTACCAGTTGACCACTTAGTTTCGGTTTCCTTTTCAAATTTTTCTTTGCTCATCATGTCGTGACGGAACACGCTGCTTTTGTTTTAATTGCTCCGACTTCCCACAACTGTTCAATACTGTAGGTGTTGACGAGCGATACTGAAAAAGAAATGCTGGGCAGCGTTTTACTGGTTCCCGACGTGTCAAATTTGGCGCAAAAGTAGGCAAATGTAGAATAATGGATTGCAAGCACATCCTCATGCACGTGAAGGCAACTTCAGCAGCCTTGAAATTGCAAGTGCTTCGCCGCATCAGCAGAAACAGGCTGTTTGATTGAAACCCAAACCATGGCACACCGTCCCGTGGCCAACTGGTTCTCACAGTGCAACGCGCGGAACGTTGCATGGAAGGATTTTCAAAAGTGGCCTATAGATCAATGTCATGATATTTGCTGCAGTTTTTCTGGCTGATTAACAAAGGTGAATTACTTAATTTTTGAAATATTTATCTGTGCACAAATCTTCCAATAAGTTGTAGGGCCTCTTGAGAAACATTCAATCGTGTCGTCTTCATCGAGATAACCTCTGTGTGTCTCCTGCATGGAGTGGCGTGCCTCTAAAGTAAATGGGAACGTGAAGGTTATTTTGTGATGCGGTAGCTTCAGACTCATAATTGTCAGTTATCTTATTTTTTCCATAGCCCTTCTCTGACTGAGGATCGAGCTGTGTGAAACGACACACACGTCTGAAGTTTCTAGTCTCGGAATATGTTTTTTGTGATATTTTTTTTATAGTTTTTAGTCTTCCTCAAGGCTGGGCAATCTTTTAGAATTATATTCCTGTTCCTGAAAATAAAATATATATTTTAGTCCTTTTCAGTCATTCATGCGTGCATTTGCAAAATCACACAAAGCTTAATCCTGGTTATATGATCATATATTAACTGCAGGTTATACACTTATAAACCGAAATGTCCTCTCTTGGATATTCTGAAAGCATGAGGGCTGGGCAATCTTTTAGAATTATATTCCTGTTCCTGAAAATAAAATATATATTTTAGTCCTTTTTAGTCATTCATGCGTGCATTTGCAAAATCACACAAAGCTTAATCCTAGTTATATGATCATATATTAACTGCAGGTTATACACTTCTAAACCGAAACGTCCTCTCTTGGATATTCTGAAAGCATGAGGGCATATCAGTTAAGCATTCTTGAGCATGTAACCAGAATTGAGTGAAAGAAGTAATTTAAATGTGCTTGAGGTTTTTAAACACAAGTACAGAGACAAACAGAAAAGCAAGACAGACACGAACGTCCTTCAACTCACAATTACGCCAACTCTTTTGGCGTGGTCTTCACACCGTCCCTCAGGAAAAAAGAAGGACATGAAGATTATGCTTAAAAGTTGAAGTAGTTGTGAGCTGAATACTGTCCGTACCTGCTTGCTTTTGTTTGTCCACTGTGCTTGTGTTCTAAAACCTCAAGCACATTTAAATTATTTCTTTCACTCATTCTGGTTATATGCTCGTACATATGCATTAAATTACACATTTAAATAACAAAAGCAACCGTCTGCATATGTCGTGAGAATGAACGAAAAATGTCCTGAGGGGGCCTCCCCAGGACATACGGAGGATGTGCAATGGACGGACAAATGGATCCTGTTTGGACTGCTTGAGGATGAGTTGGAGACTACCTGAGGATGTACAATCCTCCCTACTTGGACATCCTGAGGATGCGCATAGAATGTCTTTGCGTTGTGTGGTACAAACGTCCTCACGGTTTTCAAGACGTCCTCAGGACGTCCTGAGAACGTCAGTCGCCGGATCATCATAGAAACGTCCTTCCGAGGACTTATTGAGGACAAAGGATACAAAGTTGGAGGTGATATATACGTCCTCAATTTGATTGCGTTTTTAAAAAAAATAAATGAATGAAATGGCCGTAGTATATACAGTTCATGTTTACTGCTAAACTAAATTTCACATACAAATTATTACATGTAGTTGTGTAAGTTTAGGACATATTGCAACTATAGTTTTAATCAAACAATTATTTAATAAAACCAGAACGCACTACAATTATTATTAGTTTTGTATTTGCGCAGTATTTCGGAATTCAGTTCCATTGGCAACATTTAATCTAGGTGGCGCAAGCTACCGCCTACTACAAGGTGTACCGTTATTGCAATTATCCACCCATTCAAGAGACCCAAGCAAGCTAAGCCAAGCCAAGAAAGAAACAGAAATCCTCGTGGTTGATGATGGCTTGATAATGTGGATGCTTGGGCTAGTGGGTAATTCATGCTTGGATGGAACAGCGCGGATACAGTAGTCACACTCACAGGCACACAAGGAAACAGACTCGCAGCGCTGACTATACTTCGTTTCACCTCATGTGCGAGCGAAGGCAAAACTGGAAGCGCGAGCACGGAAGCTTCGTGCGTTCAGGCTTTGCTCGAGCGCGCGAGCTGGGGAGAAATGCAAAAAGCGCTGGTCTCGCGCTTCTAGCTTTGGCTTCGCTCGCAGATAAAGTGAAACGAAGTATAACAACTCAGTGATACATTTCTTCTTCCTCAAATCGTCATCATCTTCTCCTTCGCCGTTAATGGAACATTTAAAATGTCTAAACATCAGAAACCAAATAGCCAATAAACATTAATAAATAAATAAATAAATAAATGACACCTAAAAATAAATCAAACTAAAAAAATTAAAGAAATAATTTTTTATGTTTAATTTTTTAATATAATTTATTTTTTTAAAAATTAGTTTTAATTATAATTTATTTTCTAATTTTTTTAATTTTAGTTTTTAATTTTTTAAACATTTTTTAGTTTTTTCTTATTTTAGTTGTCATTTATTTATTTATTATTTATTCATTAATGTTTATTGGCAATTTGGTTTCTGGCGTTTAAATATTTTAAATGTTCTCATTAACGGCAAAGGAGAAGAAGATGACGATTTGAGGAAGAAGAAATATATCACTGAGTTGTTAGTCAGCGCTGCGAGTCTGTATATCTGCGCTGTTGCATCCAAATTGAGATGGCAGCATTGCAATTCAGTGACAAAGGTCTGTGTTTTTTTTTTTTTTTATATGTAGTACTTCTTCGAAATGGCGGAAAGCAGTGAACGGCAATTTCGGCAGGAAAGATGCCGGCGCGTAAACGAATGCTTCGAGCTCATCAACTGTGCGAAAGTAGACTCGGTAGCAAGGGCATCTTCCTCGCACGAACCGCAACCGCCACAACCATCCTCGGCCGTGTGTTTTTCTCCTGAGTTCGATGAAGATGTGTGTGTGCCGTATCAACGTTTTCTGCTGTGACTGTCATCACAAATCAATGTTTCAGGGGCAGTGAAAGCAAATGTTGAGTGTGCAAACAAAGCTGATGTGGAGACCATCATCAAAGTGTGGCTGCGCCACGCTGGAGAGAAACTGAAAAAACTGCAGTCAAAAGCCGGTGATGTTCGACATGATGGTAGGTTTCTCACATTACCTGTTTTTATTATTAATCCTTATGTAATTTTTTTTTCTAGATCCCGCTGACTATTGGACTAGTGTTGGCCAAGATGCGAAGCCAGACTGCATGTCTGGCGTAGACATTTCTTGAAAAGTTACCTCTGTTTGCAATAATGAATGGCATGATCATGCTCATAGTTACAGGCTAAGAACATAGGGCAAGGAAAGATGCAGAGGAGAAAGCAGACGGGATGCTAGAGGGGAGAGGTTTCCTTCTCTCCTCTTCAGCATTCCGTCAGCTTTCTTCCCCCTTTCCTTTGCCCTGTGTTCTTAGCCTCTCACTGACTAGTAATCAAGAATTAGTGTGTGAATTTCACTTTAAAATAGTACACAACAATGAATTTCTCTCTGCAGGCAGCTATTGCAGGCATGTTCAGGTTCAAAATCCAGTTGGAGAAAACCTAAAAACAATAAAAATGAAAGCATCCTAACAGCTCAGTGAACAGCTGCACCTGCAGTGCATTGTTCTAAAAATGTACTAGAAAAATCCTTGGCTGCCCTCTTGAGGACGTTCTGAGGATGTCCTAAGGCCGGAAAATAGGACGTGTTTAGGATGTTTCCAGGATCATTTGAGGACATCCTCAGGACATCATAATGTCCTCAAAAGGTTGTCCTGAGGACATCCTGGGGATGCCCAAGTGTTGTCTGGGTCCTGGTCCCCAGAGGAACGCCTTTCCCTAAAGGACACATTTTGAAGAAATGTTGGTACGGCGCATTCGCACAGGCGGAGCGGTCAATCCCAGCTTCCAGTATAAATTAGAACTTTATGCTCTCAAGAAAAGCACCCCTACGCAGTACCACCTGACCCCCGGTGCAAACACCAGTTTACACCACATACTCTGGGACTGCGAAGGTCTAAAAACGTACAGGCTTCTCATCTTGAGCAAGATGGAACAAACCGACCGGCCGAGCAATCTCTGGGACTGGTCCCACCCGGCGGGCGATTCCCAACGAAAGACTCGGGTGCTCAGATCGCTGTTAGAGTATATTTCTACAGGCGGCCTGACATCCTGCATTTAAACCCACTTCCCTAATTCCCCCAAAAGACGACGCCAGGCCAGAAGGTCACCGCGTTGCGATAAGTTCTGTCATCGGAGCTCTTTTGAATTTTTTTTTTCATCAATCCATTTTCATCATCCTTTCTAACGTCAAGGATAGGATAGACTGGGACAGACCGCTTAGATCTCGGATCCGTCCGCTCGTCAGCTCGCTTCATGCGCTGTTCGGGTAACGCGCGGCAAAGCCTGTTTCACGCTTTGTGTTTATTCGGTGAAGTAATATTTTCAGTAAGACATTCTACCAAAGCTTGAAACAGTGGAACGCGTAGTCGTGCTAACATGCTCATTAATCATTCGAATCAGAGATCGGCGTTCTGGCATGTGCCCGCGCATTCTCATCTCCTTTCCCTCAATTTCTTAGCTGATACACCTGGTATGAATTACTACCGCTTATATGTTTAATTTTGTGGACTCAAATGCGTATGATGAGTGATGTGCTTCTCAGCGAGCAATTTTAAATTTGTAAACAATTAGTAAAATTAGTAACAGAACAAATTATTCAATGGCCTTAATTTGTTGGACCATGTCCGATAATTTAAAAATAAAAGAATTTTTTTCCCTTTTCTTTTGAGCAGAAGTTCTGATGTGACAAACTTCTTTGCCACGTATTAGATCCCGCAGGACCCAAGAGTCAGTTGCTGACAAGTATTTGAGCGTCAGCGATTGTCCAGTCACACTTGGATAGAAATGTCAGTATCGGTATGCTCAATGTAGCTAAAACAAATGTGTGCCAACATGTGCGCATGCTAAGCTAAGAAGACAGCCCGTCATTTACTAGGTGAATATAATATAATATAATATAATACTTTATTTCAGTTTTCGTCCATAATACACTTTTCAAATCCGTTTAAAGGGATTATCCGGTCAAATTTCGTATTCATGAAAACATTTAGACCTCATTGTCAATGGCTGTAGGAGCATCTTCCACGACAAATCTGAATTTTGTGTGCTTCCCTGGAGGAGTAATTGTATTTTAACCCAAGCGTGCAAAAACGGCGTTTTCCTCTTCCACCTTCAGGGAAGCGGAGTTTCTGAGGTAACATCAGGCAAAGAACGCGCCGAACTGAAGTGCACTTCGAATTTTGTCCTCCGCGTGAGCGGTACGACGTGGTTCACCCTCGCTGCTGCGCTTTTTTTTTTTTTTTTTTTTTTTAGAATGAAAGGGTATTTTCGTTGTGCGGTTGTCACGTTCCACACTTCTCCGCGACATTTACAGTGGCGAGTAATATGAAACGCTGCGGTGCGTCGGGAGCACTGTGTTCCCACGGAGGAATGAGGCATAGGATATGACAATTGCAAGACTGGTGTGACGTCACGTCAGGCATGGGAGTGCAGCCGTTGATACTTGCGAAATTCGGCATGGAGTTTCGTTCAATTATCCGTTGTTGATTACACTAAATTGGGGTGTCGTTTAATGGAATAAAAATGGCCTATGTTAATCATTAGGCTCCCACCAGGTAACCATCACGAAATCTTAAGAACTTCCGGTTTTCACCGGACAATCCCTTTAAGCACATGTGTGCTTGTGTGTGTGTGCCTCTGCTGCGCTGTCCTCGCGCAACGCAGCAGAGGCTGGTTGCACTATTTCTCCACGGAGCGCGGTGTCGTCGGGGCCGAAATAGAGTAAAGATAGGGTGCCAACATGTCTGTCTGTCTCAGGGTGAAGACATCCGTTGTCGTCCTGAATTTGCCAGCGTGTGAAGCTCTCACGCACTCGGTGCGTGACTTGGGCGGTAAAACGGCGTCTATGCATTAGAGAAAGCTACGCGCTCGAGCTGAGTGACACCGGATTGCGCGCACTTCAAAATTGCATGAAAAAAACGATTGGACGGAAAAATGGCTGAGATGTCACCACTCAAGCAAAAGCGCGCGTGTGTGGGGGATCGGTGGCCGCCATGCATTAAAGAAGAAAAAAAAAAGGGGAGGGGATCGGTGGCCGAGTGGGCTAAAGCGCACACACAGCTCAACGCACGTGGAGCGAAAGCTCGCGCTGTAGAACCCAGAGATCCTGGGTTCGAGCCCCCCCCCCCCCCCCTGCCCGTTTCGATCTGGATGAGCATCGTACCGGCGTGCGGTCGTGTATCACTACTGCGTGAGCACGTTAAAGACCCCAGGTTAGCAGTCGAACTGCACTGGCTAAATTGCTCATCTACAGCTGAGACACCAGACGCCCACTGAGGCAGACTAACTTCCGGCTGTATAAACATACACACAACATTTTTTTTTTTGCGCATGAGTATGAAGGCACTCTAGGCCGAGATGCGCTCCAATTGCAAACCGAAACTTAAAAACTCATTAAATTTGTGCGGTTTTTTTTTTTCAAAAAGCCGTAAAATGCTTCGCGTGCCTTCTACCGTTCTGCAATTTGTTGATTTCGCTTTTTTCGATGATGCTGAGCAATTTTCTAGTTGAAACCATGCCCTTAAACACAATATTAAAAAGTTAATTACGCAAAAAAAAAAAAATTAACAATCTCATTATCCCGGACTTTAATAATTTTCCTAAATAGGTCTGCTAAGTCTGCAACCTTCGGTATCCGTTACATAAGGTTTGTAGCGGATTCCCGCATTTTTGTCCACGATCTGCACGCGCGATCTCGATTTCACGCGAGTTAGTCCAGGGTCTATATTGCATCATGAAATACGATTTTGCTGCGATCGCGATCTGCGGTATTTGTTCCCGTAACATAATAGTTTGCAGTGGACTCCCGCGTTTTTGTCCGCGATCTGCGCGCGCGATATAGGTTCCTGTGACAGGCAAGTTTGTAGCGGGTTCCCGTGTGTTTATTGCACCATGAAATTTGAATCTGCTGTGTCCACAATGATTTGCGGCACTTGGTCCCGTGAGATGCGAGTTTTCGGCGGGTTCACGCGGGTCCTTCGCACCAAGAAACACGAATCTGCTGCGTCTGCAACCTGCGGTATCCTTTCCCGTGACACAGAGTTCGAGCGAGTCCACAATTTATAAAATAGTGCGCGCCGCCTACCGCGCAACGCCGGAAACTTCAACATTTTGGGTGCGAGGCTGGTAAGTGGTTCAAAAACATCTAGACTTCGCGATGCATGGTGTTAGCGTCGGCGATAGTCTAATGCAGTGGTTCTCAATTGGGGGTCCGCGGACCCTTTGGGGTCCGCAAAGGCATTTTAAGGGTCCGTGAAGCACAGACTCATCAGTAAGCCCGGCAGTAAAAGTTGCATTTTTTTCAGAATGAAAATAAACGTTCAAATTTTCGGGTGAGTTTTCTCGTGTATATGTCAATAAGAGAAGTCTACTTCACATTAGTACTTAGTTATATCCATTTATTAGGTCACTATCATAGTTAATTGATACTTTCCCTCCCCTTCACCACGAACGGGGTCCTCCATCATCTCCGCCGATTCACAAAGGGTCCGCGAAACATCAATGACTGAGAACCACTGGTCTAATGGACAGTGAACCATGATTTGCTGTGGCGGAAGCTAGAGGCACACAGCCTAAAAGCAGAAGTAATCGAACTACTGAGGAAAACATACAGGGGCTCAAGTGTGATAATCGAGTGGGAAGAACACAGAACAAAGAGATCAAAATCTGGAGAGGACTTCGACAGGGCTGCCCTCTATCCCCACTACTATTCATGCTACACGTAAGCGATATGCAACAAGAGATACAACTACCGTAAAATCCCGTAAGGGCGCCCTCCCCCGAGAGATCGCCCATCCCGTTTTTCTGGCTAAATATCTGTAACATAAAAATTCCGAAACATCGCCCACCCTCCGATTCCCGTTGGACGTCAAGCTATGTCCGACGGGAATCGCGCATCAACGGCGCGATCGGGGGTACCGGTTGTAGTGTCGTTTGTGTATTGCCGAGGGAGACGACCACAGGTAACGAACCAAAACTCGATTACTTTATTTCAACATCGTAGGCCTCGTGCGTCCGTTCTCCAACGCACCGCCATTGCAACTCCCACACCCGTCGCCCCCTCGCCTTTGGGGCTCCTCTGACGCCAACGTTACTAGAATACTCAGTTGGGAAACTCGCCGTCAAAACCTGGGCCGCTGGCGTCCACCAAAACCGAGCTAAATGCGATAACAGCGCCACTCTTTATCATTTGTCTGTACTGTGGTCACCTTGAGCTTTTATAAAGCATGTTTTTGCGTAAAAACAAACGAAAAATACTTTTTTTGTATTATATTTATTAGAGATTAGTACAAAATGAAGGGCGCGTGATGTTTTTAAAATATTTAGTTTGCAAGGTTTTGCGGCATATTTAATATTGTTTTTATACGACCATGCCTCAGCGGCGCTTTCAGGTAGCACGTCCCGACCTAGGTGCATTTTAACTTCGGTTATTAAGACGCGGCGCGTCCGCTGGGGAGATGGGGGTGGCACCCCTGTAACCTCTTACGCTGTATCTGTTCTGGCCGATTATATTCAAAATGGAAGTAACGTGCGGTTCCTCGAGTGGCCGCTGCGGGAGAAATGGCGGCGTCGTATTCGCCATTAGCTCGGTTCGCGAGGACAGATCGGGGACACTTTTTCAGGGCAGTCTCTATGGCAGTTTCCCAACTGAGTGTTTTAGTAACGTTGTCTGACGCATACCGGACAGCGGGGATGTGGCGCCATCTGGTTTCCACATTGGACATCACATTTCCTCTCTTGCTTTTTTAAAAAAATCTTTTCAGCGAAACTCTACTGCGTAATCTCTCAGCTGGGGTGGTCTTGTGTTCCTTGTTCGGATCGGCAGCTGTCTCTGTGGTGCCCGAGGGGTTGCTTCAAACGGACCAATGGAGTCGCCAGAAGCGTTCGTGTCAGCGTGTCGATCTTCTTGATCTGTGGGCATATAGTCTCTAATTGGATTGTCAAAGTCATCGTCAGTTGCAACTTCAGAAGTCTTCTCGATCTTCTTGAAGAATGATGAGTTTCGAATCGTTCTCTTTCCACCTCTTTGTGCAGTTATAGCTGTCCCTTGTACACGTGTAATCGTATAAGTGTCTGGGTCATATTGGGACTCATGTGTTAGAGTCACGGGCCGTTCAGTTGCACGAGATCTCCAGTTTGAAGGTTATGAGGCACAGCGTGGCGTTTCCTGTCGGCATTCAGTTTCATCTGTGCCTTCTTGAGCTGATCTCTTTCTCTCACTTGGCCATCATTCCTTGTGGCGGTGACTTCAGGGAGCTTCGTTTTCATTTTCCGCCCGTAGAGTAGTACAGATGGAGACAGACCGGTTGTCCCCTGTGGCGTTGCCCTGTAGTTCAACAGGTATTCTTGCAGTTCGGTTTCCCACCTTTTCCCCTCTACTGTCGCTGCCTTGACAGTTTTCTTGATGTTTTTGATGAATCTCTCCGCTTCCCCGTTAGCCTGTGGCCACAACGGTGTCATCCTATGGTGTTTTATTCCGTTCTCGGCCATGAACATGGCAAAATCTTGACTAAAGAACGGCGGTCCATTGTCAGTCTTTATGCTCAGTGGCAGGCCGTGGACGGAAAACATTTCTTGCATTTTTGACGTTACTCCTTCAGTGTTCAGAGATGGCAGCGTCGTCACCAGAGGAAACCGTGAGTATTCATCCACTACAACCAGGAGATACTTTCCTCCTTGAAAGGGACCTGCAAAGTCTGCTGCCAACGCCTGCCAAGGACCAGCAGGAAGATCCGTCATTTTGAGTGGTGGTGGCTTCTCTTTCGACACTGTGCTCTGACAGGCTGGGCAGTTCTTCACCACAGATTCTACTTTCTTATCCAACCCAGGGAACCAGTTTTTCTCTCGAATGAGCTGTTTGGTCTTCACGACGCCTTGGTGTCCTCTGTGAGCAATTTCTATCGCTTTCAGATGTAGAGCCTCTGGGAGTATTAGTCTCGTGCCTCTCAGGATGACATCGTTGTCAGTTACAGTGAGCTCTTGACGAATGTGAACGAAAGGCCTTAACGTCTCTTCTCCCCACATCTTGTCTGACGCCCTTTTATCTTTTTCTAGGATGGCGCTCTTCAGTTTCTGCATGAGTGGGTCTCCATCATAGGCCTTCTCCACCTCCTCCATTGTCATCGCTTTTGGCACAGCCGTGGTGCACACGTAGCAAACATATTCTCGAGTGGCTCTGCTTTCTTTAGACTCCAAGTCAGAGTCTTGGACGTGTCTTGACAAGTAGTCCGAGGGGTTGTCCTTTCCAGGGATGTGTTCTACCTTGTAGCTGTACTGCTGCAGTCTCCGATTCAGACGTTCCAACCTGGCTGACAGCTTCGCACTTGGATTCTGGAGGATGGAGACTAGGGGCTTGTGGTCTGTTTTGATTGTGAAGACTCCTCCTGCAAGGTACACCCTGAAATGTTCCACTGCTGATACTATTGCCAACATCTCTTTGTCGATCTGGGGATATCGTTGTTCTGTCGGCGTGAGTGCTCGGCTATAGTAGGCCAGGATGCTGAGCTTATTGTTTCTTGATTCTTCAGTAAGCATGGCACCCAGTCCACTTGGACAGGCATCTGTGATGAGATGCGTCTCTTTGGTGTCGTCATAGTAGTCGAGCGAATGGCTGACAGCCATTTCCATCTTGATCTTGTCTAGGGCTTCTTGGTGCTCTTTGGTCCATTTGAAGACATTCTTGGCATGAGTCAGTGCTCGAAGAGGTTCGGCCATTTGCGCTAGTCTTGGGACGAACCTGCTGCTGTAGTTGACCATACCTAATAGGCTTCGGACCTCAGATGGATTGCTCGGCGGGGCCATCCGAGTGACTGCTTCTACCTTGGCTGGGTCCACAGTGATGCCAGATGCTGAAAACACGTGTCCAAAGAACTTGAGAGTGCTTGCACCGATCACACACTTCTTTCCATTCAGGGTCAGTCCAGCATCCTGGAGAGCCTTTAGAACCAGGCGAAGTCTGTTGTCATGTTCTTCTACTGTTCGCCCCGACACCAAAATGTCATCGCTGATGTTGATTATGCCCTCTTCATCAGGAAGAACTTGTCGGACGACATCTTGAAAGATCTCTGTAGTAACCAGCGAGAGAGGGCGCCACCTCTCTCGCTGGGATGCCGCGGTCGGAACACGAGCGCGGGGCGCGCGACATAAAGATCATTCGTTCGAATCTCCATGCTGGCTGATGCGTGTTGCTTCCTACATGGTGGCAGCGAATTAAGCCCAATTAGGTTGTAGCGGTTCAAGGAAACGATGCAACGCTGGACAGTAGGCCTGGAGAAGGTGGCGACCGCGAAGAACGCCGAAGTGAGCGAACAGTGACCACCATGACGAGCCTGCTGCCGCCGCCGAAACCGCTAGACCTGGCAAGCGAACCCTGGAGCGCATGGAAGAGGTGGCGCCATCTCTCGCTGGTTACTACAATCTCTGCTGCAGAGTTTACTCCAAAGGGAAGTCTCTTGTACCTTCATAGCCCTTTGTGTGTTGAGAACGTGGTTATCTGCCTTGATGGTTCATCGAGCTCCAACTGATGGTAGCCCTCATTCAGGTCAAGTTTTGTGAAGTACTTGGCTCCATTCAAAATACCAATGACATCTTCAACCATGACATGCCTCTCTCGTTCTATAGCAACGTTGGGCTCTCATGTCCACGCACATCCTCACTGCTTGGGGGTTGTTCTGCTTCGGTACAACCACAATAGGGGAAACCCAAGGGGTCGGACCTTTGACTGGCTCAATGATGTCCAGTTCTTCTAGTCTCTTAAGCTCGTCTTCAACTCCTTTTCGCATCTTGAATGGAATTCTCCTGTGTGGGCGAGCGACTGGTTTCGCATCTTCCTTTATCTGGAGCTTGACCTGGAAATTCTTTAGTTTTCCCAATCCAGCGAAAAGACTGGGGAACTCCTTGACAGGATCAACTTGGGACTTTTCTTCGATGCTATTCAGCACATGAATGAGACCCAAACTTGTTGCTGTCTGGTAGCTCAGAAGGGATGCATGATGCCCCTTGATGACGTATACACTCGTGTGGGTGGTGTTCTTTCGAGCTTTCATCTTGGCTTTGAACACCCCAACCACTGGAAGAGGTTGCTTCATTCCATAGGGCACTAGGCGAATGTCGGTCTTTTCCAAAGGTGCTTCAAGCTTGTCCCTCCAAGTTGTTTCTCCCATTACGTCAACTCCAGCTCCTGAGTCCACGTAGACTTCAATCTCGACTCCTTCTACTTCTACAGTCACACTGGGGATCTTGGAGTGTTTCTGCTGCACATAGTACAGTTCTTCGGAAACGTCTTCGCTCCGAGTTGGTTCCAGTTCTTGAACCGTTCTGACTTGCTCTTGTTTGCGCGTTCTGCACATTTTGGCGAAGTGGTTTTTCTTGTTACAATTGTGGCAAGTTGATCCCCATGCTGGACACTTCTCCTTGCCTCCATCGTGTGGCCAACCTCTCCCACAACACGTGCATGTCTTCGTCTGGGGAGCTTCTTTTTTCTGTGTTTTTCGGGGCCACGGTTTCTTCTTTGGCGATATCTTGTTCACCGGCACCGACACTTTTCTCTCTATGTCGGCGGCTTGTCTTGACTCTGATCCCGACAGGTCGTCGTCAACGTGTTCCGTGAAGTCTTCGCTTGACTCCGGTCCCCGCACATCGTCAACATGTTCCGATAGGTCTTCGCTTGACTCTGATCCCGACAGCTCGTCGTCAACGTGTTCCGCGAAGTCTTCGCTTGAGTCCGGTCCTGACACCTCGTCGTCAACGTGTCCCGCGAGGTATTCGACTGACTTCAGTTCTGCCCTCTCGTCACCAAGGCGTTCAACATTCCAAGAATTGTCATTTTCGTCAGTTGAGCTGATTTCCATGTTTGCTTCTCTTCCTTCGGACGAACATTCATCACGGCTCGGAAGCCCGCCGACAACAGAACCGACGTCCACTGCTTGGTCATAGGCGCCTAAATTGTCATCACAACTGGTTGCAGTCGGCAAGCTACCTTCGCCGCGGTTCAAAGGTTTAGCGGTGTTAACGCACCCAGCTCCATGAGTCGCCTGGTAACGTAAACTTGAAAGAGGTATGACGTACGGCTCATCTGCATTTAGATATAGCTCCCGTCGTTTGATTCTTGGTCCCGGAGTAGCTATGTCACGAATATATCCGACGTCAAACGTAGAATGTAAGAGACATTAGCCCTCGACACTAAATATGTTGTGCACAAAACAGCCGGTGCACGATCCATAAACCCCGACCGCCAAGAGCCCGATGCATTGGATTGGATGCTGACGGCTAAACAAAAATGAAACTCCGGGACACCTAGTACACCGTGCGACCGTGCCCCGGTACTATATAATATTCACTATGTAAAGACAAAAAACAAAATAATAATAAGTTTGTGGTTGCCGTTTGAGTGAGGCGCGTCCCGGCAGTATCACCAAACAACGCACTGGTCTTGAACCATCTCCGCGTCGACCAGGAATAAGAGTCACCCAGAGTCACCCACTTCGAGCTGGAAAAAAAAACAGGAAAGGTTATTTGAACGCTAACTTTGTGTCAGGCCAAAAAGAAATAAGCCCGTAGCAGACGACGCGTAGTCTCAACAGTGCTCCGCGCCGACAGCGGTGCGTCAAAAACCTTCCACAGCCAAAGTAAGGAAAGATGCCAGCCTGCAGAGGACTTCCCTTGGACATGTATGCGCGCACTTGCCGGAACGTCTTGTTTTGGTTTCGTTTCAATAATAACGACAGGTGGATGTCGCACTGTCGCCCCCATCTGTTGATCCCAACAGTAGCTCAATCTTGAATTTAAAGAACAATCCTCGAAATCGCAAAAACTACTCAATGCTAAAAAAAAAATATTCGTGGTGCCGTTCTATTTTATTCTTCATAAAGAATTACTCACTAGTCTTTTTTTTTGTGTGTTTATATTACCATGTTATTTGTTACTCTACTATTTCTTCGAAGTGTGGTTTAATGGAAATAGCAAAACACGGAAAAAAACAGATTTCGTAAAATCTACTGATTCTTGTGCAAATTTACTGACTTTGTGGGGATCAATCTGCTGACTTTTTTTTTCTCCATCAGGCAACACTGCGTCGTACTTGCTGTAGCGCACGTGGGTTTAGCAGTGTTACCAACTGTACGGACATGTCCCTAAACGTAGGGACTTTTGGCGATTTTTTGGTCCAGTAGGGACGTAGGGACGCCCTGCCACTTTTACAGGAAAACGTGGGGACTTCCACAATCGCTGCCATCTCTTTTTTTTTTAATTTCCGGAAATTTTTTAATGTTCATGTAAAAACTTAATTGTGTTGTCTGGACTTTAGGCATTTTTGTATATTTCTTGCTTCAACAAAGTTAATTCTGGAAACACCAGGTGGCGCCACGCATCGACACAAACATTATGTTAAACGCAGTAAACACACCGCGGCGCGCTTTTTGATAAAGATGTAACATCGTTTCTCTTGTGCACCTCGATCCTGAAGCGTGGAGCAATTGTGGGTTTCTGATTGGCCACACCGAAGCACATGACCACCTGCTTTAACGGAAGTAGCAGACGACACACACGACCGCGGTCTTTTTCCTCGTGGTTTCGCTTGTTTAGTCCTCCCTTCAATAATCCTCCCTCCCTTCGCCCTTTCTCCTTTCATTTCAAAAAACATTCCGATTCCGACCGGTGACTAGTATACAGTTTGATCAGCCCCGTATAGAACAAAACGATGGCAGACCAACACGCTGGACCGTCGTCAGTGATGACACCGAAAAAGAAACGAAAAGTCCGAGGGGAACTGGCAAAGGATGAAGCCGAACCTTCGAGGAAGCAGCGCTTCCGCTAGGCATGATTGGAGCTTCCGGAGTTCAAGGGATGGCTCGCACCGGACCCAAGAAACCCATTTCGTGCATCATGTGAGGCCTGCAACGCAAGCCTGGTCGCCGGACACAGTGACTTGACCAAACATTCAAAAAAAGATGCCCCCATAAAGGCAACCGCGGGGCTGAGAAAGCAGAACTTGATGACAGCATTCGTACAGAAGTCAAACCCGCACGAACAGAACGTGAAGACTGCTCCCAGACAACACAGCTAGTCCTGAGGACGTCCTCAACTGGTCAGCACGTCTTCGTCCTGCTAAAGACAACCTGAGGACGTCCTCAACTGGTCAGAACATTTTCGTCCCGTCAAAGTCGTTCTGAGGACGTTTTCAGGACGGCGTGTTTAGGATCCGGAAAAAATCTTAATTTCTAGTGACTTCGTCGTGCATATGCAGCATAAGCCGGCCGTTAAAAACGAAACCAAATTTAGGTATACTAAACTAAGATATTGTATAACTTATTTTTAAAAATATTCTGAATAAATTAAGTAGCAAAAAAGTGTTTTGCAGTCTAATTAATTCCAAATGTTTTGCAATTTGGAAGTCTAAATACGATACGAGTTTGTTGTTAACGCGGCCAAATCAGTTCGACGCGCTTGCGTCACCAACCGCCACTGCCGCCACCACTGGCCGCCACCATCGTCCACTGCTTCCAAACAAAGGAGACGCTAGAAAAGCGCGCGCGGCAGAAACGAGATGGCTTTTTCCCATCCCAAGAAGCCAGAGAGCTCGCAGCGAAAAGGTAAGCACATATCACTCTTTTTTCCCGTCACGTTTCTCAGAGATCGCTAGGCGCATGCGCCGACTCTGGGAGAGGGGAGGAAAGGGAAAGGCGCCATTTTTGGAGGCTCTCTCGTCCGCTCGGTCGCTCGGACAGTGCTTAGTTAGGCTCGACTCCTCCGCTTTTCTCGCGGCTAGGCTTCATAGTCGTCATGCCTCACCACCATGCAGCTATAGGTTGCACAACTAACAGCAAAAATGGTTGAAACGCAAGATTGTATAGAGTTTCAGCAGCCTTTTGCGGGTGGTGCACGAAAGCACCCGATGTCAAACACCCCGCCCTTTTTGCCCTGCTTTCAAAAGCCTAGGACGCGAATCTTTCGTGTTGGGTGGCTGGGTCATTAGTGTGATGGCGGGACATTCTGCTTTTAACTAAAATACAGTAAATGTGAACATGATGGCAAACCTGAAACTGGTTAGGAAAACAAAAACGTAAAAGGAGGCAGAAAAAGAACTGGCGACGTCTCTTGAGACGTTGCCTGTTCTTCCTTTGCGTTTTCATTTTGCTACCCCAGTCTCAGGTTTAATAACTGAAAACAAGTGTGTTGATGAATAGATACGAATACATGAAGGGATAAAACATCAAGGAAGCACTTCTTGAAAGAAGTCCTGTTTCCGCCCTGTCCTCAATGTTCTCTCCTTCCATGTATTCGTATATCAAGTTTACCATCATGTTCAACTTACACCAGCTCGCTTGCACTCTGACTATATTTCCGTTAACAGTGAATGTGCACACGCGGTTGTGTGACGTAATCATGCCATAGCCGGTTCTCAAGTAAAGAATAACAAGATAAAGCTTTCCGTTCTTCAAGCGTGCGCTATACACATTCGCGTCTTGCCACGTTAAAAGTGAAGAGAAAACAAAAAAGATATCAGTCACTGGCACAGCATTTAAAGCGTGCGAAACGAATTTAAGCCTTACGGAGACAGAACCACGATGGAATGCCTTGGCAACCAACCGTAAACTCCCCTGTTTGCTAGACCCACTTTGTCGAAGGTTCGTAAACGTGCCGAATTCGAAGAGAGGTTGTTTCTAACATACCGTTCCTTACTTTTTGACGGTGCAGGCAAGCCTTAGCAATATCAAGACCGCCCGGATTTCACACCGTCCGAGTTTGTTTAGACATTCCCGAATACGGCGATATTTCGCGCGGTACACGGGACGGCGAAGTGACGGACGCAATAAGCTTCAATAACTTAATTAAGCGATCAAGGAGAGCAAAATCAGCTGTTTGTAGTGGCCTGGCCTCATAAATGGAGCTCACAAGCTCCGCAAAAGGCGAATGGTTGAGTCGGTATCGAAACTGGTCACCATTACTTTCCTCACATAACACTCTGCGACTCTGCCTTGAAAGCCGACTCCTTCTTTAGTTGCTTGAAAAGACGCGACACCGAAGTGACGATTAAGTGACTCCGAATTGATGGTGAACCGATGCGACGTCGGCGGTCTGTCCATCCTTGAAGGTATAAAAACGTACGAGATCCTCTGTATCATAAACAGTGACTTTTGTTAATCCTCCAGGGGTCCTAATCTGGACACTTGGCGAAAAAGTCGGCGAGAAAATCGGCGGCTGCGATTGGCCGATGTCGCACTTGACTTTGGCACCTGCCAATCACAGCTGCCGTATTTCTCGCCGACTTTTTCGCCAAGTGTTCAGATCAGGGCCCCAGGTCGTCCTCAGCCATTTCGAAGAAAACATGCACGCGAAACGAGGACAGAAATACACATTCAGATTGGTGAAAGACGAAACAACGCCACCAGAGAACACACGCAAAGACATGAACCGGGAGACACGCCAGGCCTGGCGCGGACGACGGAGAGACGGTCCCGGAGCCCCCAAAAGTGTTTCGAGCGATTCCCGCGAGGGCGCGCCACGATCGCGGCCAAACTTAGGCCAAACTATGAAAAAGGTCAAGTCAATTACGCGGGCAAACGTTTTAACTAAATTTTCTAGGTTCAAAACAAACCAGTAAACATGTCGGAAACCACTGCTGCCGCGCGGCGTTTTCGCCGCGAGCTCAATCTATCTGTTCAAGCGACTTTTTCATTACTTGCTGGTGACAGAGAGACTGGGGAGATTTTAAGTTGTTCAGAGGAAGACAACAGCAGCCTGAGTGTCGGGGAAAGCGGTGGTAGCGACAGTGACGTCGTTAGCGAGGATCGCGGCCCTGGATTAGGTGATCATGACCAGCAGAGTGAGCACTTCTCCCCGGGTGACGGCAACATCGTCGAGGAGAATGCCTTTGAGAACCTCCTGCAGCTGGTACAGAACGCCAATGCTGATCAAGACTCGGAGGACGGTTTAGAGACTTTCAAGAGGCAGCTCCGGGAGTGGGCCCTGCGCCATTCTGTCTCGCACACTGTTGTCACCGCTCTTTTAGCGGTTCTCCGCAGTCACCAATGTTTCTTAGCACTGCCGAGTTCTGCAAGAACCCTTCTGGAGACACCTCGGAAGTCAGCAGGTATCAGAAGCTTGGGTTCTGGCAAGTACTGCCACTTCGGTCTGGCTGCTGGTTTGGAGGAACTTATACGTAGCAACTTCCGGCTCCCAGAACACCTTATCTTGAACTTAAACGTTGACGGCCTTCCACTCTCCAAAAGTTCAAGAAACCAGTTCTGGCCAATTCTCTGTCAAGTGCAGAATCTCGACAACGTTGCACCATTTCTTGTTGGAGTGTTCTACGGGCAGAGCAAACCTCCTAAGGTAAACGATTTTCTGCAAGAGTTTGTGGAGGAGTTGTGTGAACTTCTTCATGAGGGAATCTGCATTGATGGCAAGGTGATTGCTCTTAGTGTAGGAGCTATAATTTGTGATGCCCCGGCAAAGTCTTATGTGCTGTGCATCAAGGGCCACACAGGCTACTACAGTTGCACGAAGTGCACAGTCCGTGGCAGCTACACCAATAGAAGAGTATGCTTCACAGATCTGACAGCCAGCCTCAGAACAGATGCCAGTTTCCGCAGCGTATCTCAAGAACACCACCTTGACAGTGAGAGCAGCATTCTCCTCCAGCTACCGATTGACATTGTCAAGCAGGTGCCACTCGAATATATGCATTTGGTTTGTCTGGGGGTAATGCACAAGCTACTTGTGATATGGTTTCGAGGCTCTCGACCAATCAGACTGGGAGGTCACGTACGAGGTGAAGTGTCGGCAAAGTATGTTGAACTGGCACGTTATGTTCCTTCTGACTTCAACCGAAAACCACGAAGCTTGTCAGACCTTGACCGCTGGAAAGCCACAGAGTTCAGATTCTTTCTGCTCTATGGTGGACCGGTCATCCTCTCCTCTAGTCTACCCGACAAGATGTATGAGAACTTTCTCATGCTTCACGTTGCCATAACAATCTTGGTTAACCCCGCTGCCAGCTCAAGTGAGATGGACTACGCCGAGGAGCTCCTGCGCTACTTCATCAAAAGATTCATTAAGATCTATGGAGCTGAACATGTTTCGCACAACGTACATGGGTTGTCGCATTTGGCTGACGATGTTTGTGCTCTTGGCCCTCTGGATACATGGAGTGCTTTCCCTTTTGAGAACCACATGTCTTCACTCAAGAGACTGCTCCGTAAGCCAGACCTCCCTCTTGAGCAGCTCTACAACCGGGTTTGTGAGCAGAAGAATGCGCCCTCCAGCAAGAGTGGGAGAAAGAACGCTCAGTTCTGTATGCCACACAGGGAAGGCCCACTGCCGTCGGAATGTTGTGAGCCCCAGTTTCGAAAAGTCGTCACTCCCAAGTTTGAGTTGAAGAAGGGTAAAAGGGACAGCTGTTGTGCCCTTAGCGACGGGAGTATTGTAAAAATTGAGAACTTCGCTCATTTGTCAGCATCAGGAGAGCAATGCATAATAGGTCGCAAGTTTTTGAGGCGCAGGGACCTGTACACATCACCATGCAGCTCCTCTTTGCTTGGTATCTTCGTTGTGGATCAGCCCTCTCAGCTCAGCTGCTGGCCACTTGCCACCGTGCACCTGAAGTGCCTGAAGCTTCCATTCAAGAGGCAGCATGTTGTTTTACCTCTTCTGCACACCAGAGTATAAACTTTGGGGGATTTTTGAGGACTGCAGTGTAGTGTGCTATAGTTCTTGTGCCTCAAAGTTGTAAAAGGTTTTAAGTTTTGCATTGACGCTTGTGTTAAGTGCAGTGTGTAAGACCATTGTTTTATTTTCTGTTCTTGTGTAGAAGGACGCAACTTCCTAGTTGTCAAGTTTCCTGACGAGGACGACGATGTAGCAGTCGTTTGTGCTCATTGGGTGGACGGAAACAACTGACTGTGGCCACCAGAGAGAAACAGCAAGAAAATTAGTGACCTAGTGAAGACTGCAGCGATTCCTATGCTATCGTGGAGGAGGTTCACATGTGTTGAGATGGGCTCATACAGTGAGTTCTTTTTGTGGATACACACCGTACCGACATCTTTCGATGAGTTACTCTGGCATGTCATGTGAAAAAGGGTTCCATGCACTAATATGATCACTAAAACATACTTCAACTATTTGGGAACTTTTTCAGGGAAATTGCAAAAAGTTGTCTAAATTTGTGAAAATGACAGGTGCAAAAAGTGTGGTGATGCAAAATGTACTGTTTGAATAATGTACTATTTGATTCTACCTTCATATAGAACACTGCAAGACTGAAGTTTTGCAATGTTCTTATTGTTCAAAATTGTTCAGGGAGGATATTTGGGTATTTGAACTAGCTTGTAATGTCCTTCAACTAGATATTTTGTTCAGTTTATTTGCCCAAAGACATCCTTTGCAAACATATTACAGTGTGGCGCATTACTATAGATCGTCAAATCGCTCGTGTACCTACTACACCTGCCAAGGCCTTCGACTGTTCGAAGCCACAGTTTGTCAACAAGTACTTAAAATTAAAAGTAGATCTGTTGCAGTGAACAAAAGGAAGCTTAGAGATAATGTTTACTAGTTCCTGTAGTATTTTTCTTTAAGAAATTTTTTTGCCCACATGCTGATTTTGCTTTGTTATGAATTTGTACATAAAAATAATGGAAGCTTTGTTATCACTGAAGTAATAAATCCTGTGGCTTTTATAACTTTCACAAACATTCAGCTTGGTGCTAGAAAATATTTTATACAAATTTGTTTCCACAGAACACTATTTGGTTTGTGTGTTTTTTTCATTTAGAATTGCCTTGTACATGTGCTATTCACTTCTTCAGTTAGCACATGTGGAACCTGCTTTGTAATTCATGATGAGACAAAGCATCTCACTGGCATCAATTGTCAGTAAGGCAATGAAACAAAGTGGTTGCCAAATTTTGCCCTAACTGGTCAAGGAAATATATTGTAAATAGGGAAAACCTGGAAAAGTCGGCGAATTCGAGAGAAGTTTTTCGGTAGATACCCCGCAAGCATTTGGTTGCATTTATATCTACTCATTTCCCTGCCCACCTTTCCAGGTTTTTATGAGGAAGCTAGACATAAAATGCCACAAGCTGAGGATAGGTCTGATCTCCAAAGTGAAGTCGAGCTCGGGAGGGGAAAACGAAAGAAGAAAACTCGATATCTCAGTTCGTCAGAAGACTCGGAAGAGCCTGAAATGCGGAGCAAAGTGTCAAGGCGATACTACGAGGAAGAAGGTTCTGACTCGTCAGGACCACCCACACCACCACTTGGTTTAGGTAAAAAAAGATATATGGTGGCAAAAGTTTATTCGGTCTAATATGCTGGAGTTGAGCTGATTGGATCACAGCTAATTATTTTTACCAGCTTAACTTAACAAGAACCAATGCTAAGACACATGCACTCAGAAAAACTTTTTGCCTTTTTTGTCCTAGCATTTTTTTCTTTTTAAGTTCAGCTGGTGACAGTACATTAATTTATTCTTTGTGTATGATCACAGCAGACAAGAGGTACTGTATTTACTCGCACAATGAACGCACTCGCGTAATGAACGCATTTCCCAAGTCGGCTCTCAAAGATTGGACTTTTTTTTTCCTTCGCGTATTAAACGCACCCCCAACTCGGACGTCAAAATTTTGACCCCCTCCCCCCAGGCGCGCGAAATGAACGCACTTTTCTATCCTGGTAAGCGAGGTCGCGAATGCATGGGCAGCGTGGGCGAACAAAACGCCTTGTAAAAGGCGTTAAAAAATAAAAGATCCAACGGAACCAAGAAAAAAAACATGGAGAGGAGCTTTTTTTTTTATTTGCAATCCACGGAACCAAGAGAAAAGAAAAAAAACAAAGAGGAGCTTTCTTTTTCTTGCACAGCGCAGTCTGGACTTCGGGTCGCGCGCCGCGCGCAAGGAGATAAGAAAGAGAAGCGGAGAAGCCCTCGCCTAACCAAAGCGAAACGAAACAGCTTGCGAAAGGCGGAAATAAACAATCCACGGAAGCAAGAGAAAAAAAAAAAAAGGAGTTTTTTTTTTTCTTTGCACAGCGCGGTCTGGACTTTGGGTCGCGCGCCGCGCGCGCGCAAGGAGATAAGAAAGAGAAGCCCTCAGCTTGCGAAAGGAGAAAAAAAGAAGAAAAACAATCCACGGAACCAAGAGAAAAAAAAAAACAAAGAAAAGCTTTTTTTTTTGCACAGCGCAGTTTGGTTCCGGGGTCGTGCGTCGCGCGCCGCGCGCAAGGAGATTAGAAAGAAAAGTGGAGAAGCCCTCGCCTAAGCAAAGCGCACAAAATGAAGGCATCCTGCCCTCGCCTCCTCCTCGCACTTTGTAAAGAGAAGCGAGAAGCATTCGAAATGAACCCCTTTTCTATCCTGTGCAGCGAGGTCGCGAATGCTGGG
>JABSTQ010006354.1:0-50148 GCA_013358835.2 Ixodes persulcatus | reverse complement strand
TACAAAATTTCCTTCTCACAGGACAATTTTCTAAGGAGCTACGAAAAGAGGTTCTCCTTACTATATTATATTTATATTGCCAATGAGCACCATCTCGCTCACACCAAACCTTTGTTTGCCAAATATAAAATAATTAATCTTGATAAGACGTATGACTACAGTCAAACCCGTTTATAACGAACAGCAGGAAACACTACGATCAGTTCGATATAGCAAGTAGTTCGAAATAGCAAAATAACATTTACAACAAACTTCCACGATGCGTTCGTTGTAAGGCCGAGAGCTTATCTTTCTTTCTCATCTCTTCACCTCTGCCTTGTAACAACGCGCTGAAATGTTTTTTTGTTTTTTTTTGCATGCTTGAAAAGTTTGTTTTTTTAGCTTATCTCCCCTTCCGAATCACTTCTCTTCGTAGGCAACCACTTTGGGATGAAGTTTTTTGGGGTATTTTTTGCGTGCGTGCAGTGTTTTTTTTAGCTTTCTTTCCTTCTGAATCGCTTCTTTTTGTCAACTTTGTTCGTGGCTTGAGCTTTTAAAATTTTCTTTCTTTCCTATATTTTTTTTTATTTGGGGGGGGGGGGGGGGGGGGGGGGGGGGGGGGAGGGACAGGCTAGAAGACGATTGTGTGCGCGTTTTTGGAAGCCTTCCCGGGGGAAAAAGTTTGATATAGCCAATATGTTGTTCGTTATAAAAAGTACTTTTTACATGCATTTTTATTTCAATTTTCCAGGAGTTCGATATCGACAATAATTCGCTGTACGTGGGTTCGTTCTAAACGGGTTTCACTGTATAGATTACTGCACAGCTTTCGTTTTTCATCTCCTGAGCATGCTTCGCTTTTATGCAAGATGTCGGAGCTCTCCGAACATCCTCGTAGTTTCAACACCCGTCTTTCCGAAAAATGGATAGTACCACGAGCTCGTACTAACTATACTTACCAGTCAACTACACATCGTCTACCTTTATTACTTAATCATCTTAATAATAATATTGATATATATCAAATGGGAAGGAAATCATTACTTATGCATTTCTTGTGAATTGTTTCGTGAAATTTCTTGGGCATACCCATACCTTTGTATAAATTTTGCATTTCGTACAGTGCTGTTAGAAGTCATGCGTATGTGCGCCTCGTGTTGTTTTGCATTATTTTTTTCTATATGTAGCTATATATCTTTTCAATCTGTCACAAGTTCTGCGAATAATTTTTTTTTTCCTTTTTGTATAATGCTGTTAGAAGTTGTATGCATGAAGTGATTACTCAGCGTATCTTTCCTTTGCATGTAATATCCTTTTGTGTTCTGAAGAAAGGTCCTGCTGAGAAATTTGAGACGGGCCCCAGACCTCGTCAAGCTGCCACTGGCAGCTTTTTGTCTAGGGTCTCCGTTAGCTTAAAGGCCATAAATAAAACGATTGATTGATTGATCTGAACAGAAAGAGGTTCTCCCAGCTGAAAGTTAACACTATTGAAAAATTTATACTATAAAATTGCTTCAAAAATTTGCAATTTAAGCTTTAGGACCCATTCACACCTTTGCAACTCCTTAGGCCTTAAAGGAGCTGTGCAACAATTTCATTGCTCTGCTTAAATCATTTGGGAGTTTGTGTTCCGACCTTTGTGAAGTAAAGAACAAAAAAAAAAAATGCTTTTGCCTGCACGTTTTAGTTTTTATTTTAAAAATTGACAAAGATTGAGGTTTTCAGCACCTTTCAACTCCTTCACCATCTTCCGAGTCAAGTGCGCTGTGACGTGAATGGGGTCCATCAAATGCGTGTGCATAAATCTAGCGATCGCTCCAGTCTGCATAGTAATCTGGGGCAGTCTTTGAGCACACATTCGCAGTAATCTGTGCACTTTCTATAACATTGGTGAGCTTGCCTCAAAATCCGAACAGCTGTGGCATTGCACAAGCACTTAGCTACACAATTCCTGCAGTCGTTCCGAATCCCCTTGTAACAGAGGCACTGTTGCCTCGCCATCTCCGTCGTAGAGCACTTCTGCACTGCATGTCAAGTTGCTTGAGGGAGCGGCCAAAGTCGCCACTTGCACTTTCGTGGCATTGGCGGAGCTACCTCTTTTAGCACATCAGCTGGTGCTTTTCCAGCCACACATCGTCATCTTTTGGGCCAAGCACGCACTCGTGGCAGGAAGTCCCAATGACTGCACAGTCCAACGGAGTTTCAAGTTCTATAACCCCGCATACGCCAAAATGCAAGTTGCAACACGTTTTATCGCGAGTCACACAAATATCCAGCCGACCTTCGCTACTTCCTGCATTAGAAATGGCCCGCATCGCTCGTGCAGTTTTCTTCGTACCAGCCATCGCCGCCAGCAATTCTGGAGCACGAATCTCGATAATGAGCTCTCGGTACTATTTGAGACCGATCGGCCGTGGCATGTCCGTGGGAGTGAAGAAGTTGTCGGTCCTGTGCGGCCGATAATGCAACCGCGAGGACTCACAACAGCACGTGCGGCGAGTTTATTCTACCCAGAGTCCTCGATCGTCAACGAATGTGGACAGTCCGCCTTCTCAAACATAAGCAGAAGCCGCAGCACCTTGCTGTACTCAAGAAGCACGATGCCTGAAGAGCTTGTAGCAATTTCTTGATCGCACGCGTGTCAACCAAGAGATGGCCACTGGGAGGATTCACACTTAAGCCACTTTCGCTCGATTGCTGTCAGCTTGTTTTCCTCTTCCGGAAGCTAGCTTGCTTTGGGGATAGAACACCCAGACACCGTCGATGGTGCAACCGGTTCGAAATGAACCGGGCTAGGCAATGCCAATTCTCTTTGCACAGAAGATGAAGAGGGTACCAATGTCTCGGGGTTCACTTTTCTTCGAATTTGGGAGAGTTTTTCCGAGGTTTACGTCGAAGAAAACGGGACTCCCCAATCTCTAGGGAACGTACTTGGAAAACGTCCCCTGTATTGTTGAGGCTCCCAAGAAAGAAGCAGTCTTGACAGACAGTTCAGCAGGGGTAGTGTACAATAGTAAAAGCTTGGTCTGCTGGGCAAGTTGGTGATGGACATTCATATTAAAATAGCGCAAAAAAGACGGGACAAACACAAACACGTTAAAGGAATTCTGTAAACCCCTGAGGTGGTTTACAGAATTCCTTTAACGTGTGGTCGTGTTTACATAGGGCAAACGGGACGTTGCTTAAATGATAGACTTCGAGAGCATGCGGATTCTCTTGGCAACAATTACGGCTCCCACTTGCCGGGGCATTGTAAAACTTGTGGTTGTTCCCCCACGCTGGACGGTGCGCAGGTGGAGGGACGCAACAAAGGAAGGATAGAACATGAGTTGCTGGAGGCGGCAAAAATACATGCTTGTGACAAAGACGTTTGCATAAGCGTCGCATCGGTGTACATGCAGCCGAAAGAGTACAGTTTCATTAACACTATCTAACTTGTAAATATTACCGCAGCGTTTTTTCTATTCCTTTCCTCGTTCTGATTGTGCAGCGGGGTGATGTAGCGTTTTTGCTGACTTTTTGGAACAGGCGGTGGGCGGGCTCTATCTGCTGATTTGGCGGTACGCCGTGTTTTTGTTGCGACGAGACAAAGCGCGTGCACGGCGATAGCAGAATTGGAAGCATTGGAAGCATTCAATAAACTTTAGTTGCCAGCTAGCGCTTGTCCTGTGTGCGTCTTCGTCTTTTTGTCCCGTCTTTTTTGCGCTATTTTAATATGAATACAAGATCAACACAAAATAATTTTCTTCCCACAAAGCTTAGGATTTTCTTATTCAAGGAGAGCTTCGATTCCGGCTTTTTCGGCTTTTATTCCCATTGTGCCAAAACCAACAGGTGTTCATTTTCTGGGATTTATTGGTATTTACCGAAACTAAGAGTGAGGGCTTTGATAGCAGTATAACTCAAGTGGCTCTGAGCAAGATCTGGCACAGAGCAAGACTGAGTTCCATACGCTTTCTTCATAAATAGTTTCGGTGTCGGCACGCAGACATTAATCTTGAAACGAGCGATAGATTTCATGTGACCCCGACGCACAAACCCGCGACGGCAATGGAGAGTGCCACCGAGACAAAGCGGACCAACCCGCGTGGCTCGACATGAACAAACCCTGTTTCTAGTGTTGATCCTCTGGACAAGCTCTGCATATTTTGTGTTTGAAAGCAAAATTTTTACGGGGTCTCGCGCGTGTAGTTTCTCCTCTTGGATGAAGGAATTAATTGCGTCAAAACCACAGAGAACGGCTCTTTACAACATCATACAATTGCCGTTTCAGGCCTTGCTGGCGTGAAGCCATGGCGATTCGAAAGTGCGTAATACTGAAGCCCCGCAATCGCAAAACATCCCGATCGGCATCGTTGCCAGGTTAAAACTATTTCTTCGTTCCTATTTTGTAGATTGTAATAACACTCCAGAAGAGTGTTTAATCTTTCAGTTGCCGAGCGAATTTTCCTACTTGACAGGTATTGCGCAAAAGTGAAAAGAGTCTAGCAGTTAGAAAAATCTATTCCAGCCGGAATATTATATTCCCGTAACACTCGCTTTATGACTGAAGCATTCTTCTCCATTGTCCTTGTACAGAACTTGCCACGTTGTGATGGGAATCTTTGTCGGAGCCATTGCATGCTGCCTGGAAACAATGTTCCGCCGACAAAAATCGCTTCACCACTAAGCCTCACGGCAGAAAGCGCATTCAAACTCGAAGAACATGAGGACACAACACGTCCGGCGGCACACAGCCAATGGCAATAGGGAGCGGGCAAATGCCAGACTAGGAATGCTATCAAACGATACTCGTGCCGGAACTCGACTACAGCCGCGAACTGACCTTTCCAACTCAGAGGGGACCCCGAAATCGTCCAAATAATCAAACTGTCCGAAAAATAAATTTCAGCCAAAAAAGCTTTTAGCCTTTCCACTCTGGTGACGAAGAAAGACCAGCAAAGCTGTACTATGGTCAGACAACTTCAAGGACGACTTCTTGGACGACCTCAAGGACGACGCCTAGAGGACGACGTCTAGGACAACCTCAAGAAAAACGTCTAGGACGACCTCAGGGACGACGTCCAGGACGACTTGAAGGATGACGTTTGGGACGACCTCAAGGATGACTTCTAGGACGATCTCGAGGACTACCTCTCAGACAACCTCAAGAACGACCTCGAGGACGACATCTAGGTCGACGCCAGGAGAAATTCAGCCTTTCTACTCTGGTGAAAACCAGAGTAGAAAGGTTGCCGCCACCTATGAGCGAGGCCGGCAAGCCGGTTATCTGGTTGCCGCCGTCGCTCATAGATGGCGGTAGCTGTCTAGAGTTTAGTGTCGACATTTGTTTGGTACCGGACACGATCCTGGGGAACCTAGCCCTTAACAGCTCCGCTGTAATATCACATTTTCACGCATATTCCTCTGCATATTGGCCACTTTCCACTTGCTTGATGTCAATTTTAAGTTCTCGTGCAACTTCCGCTTTATATTGTCCACTTCTCATTTGTTTGTTGATGAGTTTGATCACGGTGCCGTGCTTTGTCGGCACCTTCGTTGGCACAAACAGCGAAGTTGAAGCCATTTGGCACTATTTGTAGACGTTTAGTCCACCAAGCTTGCTTCAGTGCTAAGCCTATCGGCAAAAAACTTCCGCACTCAGAGACCACAAGAACGGCACACGGTTGCTGTTCTTGCGGTTGCACTCATAAAAACACGGACCACGTGAAGAACTGGAAGAGTCATAAGAATGGGCAGACGGTGGCCATGTTGTCTGTAGCGGAACCAGAAAACCCGACTATAGTATCAACCCAGCTTGTTTATTGCGTAAGACGTGGTATCAAAGTACAGGGCAAAATCCTAAGCTTGCGGCGCTATCGCAGCGGCTGTTTTGTGGCTGTAAACTGAGGAAATAACAGAAATTCTGTTAGAAATATTGACCAATAAGCTTTATGGCGTCTGGAATTTCGATAAGTGTAATACATTAACTCTATGCCATGCGACTGTTCGGCGAAAACGTCCAAATAATCAACATGTCCGAAAAATCGGTCGGCGACTGTAGAGCCTCAATCGAGCTTGTCTATCGCGTAAGACTAAGAGTAAAATATGAAATGTCGGTGGTTTAGTGGATCCAGACAGTGCAGACCAAGTTAGGAAAAGAAAGTAACGAGTTGCTGTTTGAAGCTTGTCACTCTTCAACAACTCTATGGGGTGAGCGACGGTCCTGCAAAGACATCCCGAGAATCGAGCATGTCTGAAGTTTCCGTGTCCGAACAATCGGTCCGCGACTGTAGTTGGTGAGCCCCACTACGTAAAAACCAGGTCATTTTCTGCAGTAAATTGCTTTTTCGCTAGGATGTTCCCCCGCAAAGATCAGAGGCCAGATTCACGAAGAGCTTCTTAGTTTACGACAACTTAGCTAAGAAGTTCGTAAGTTAAGAACATCGTAAGAAGAGGAGAAATCGGTATTCACGAACGCGTTCTTAAGTGAGAGGAGGAAAGCGGCGTTCTCGTACGGAAAAACTAGAACATACCGGTACTGTTGCTATGGCGACTCGTCTTCGGCAGCACGAACAACCAATCGGAGAGCTCGGCATGTTTCGGAGCCGTTCGGAGCACGTGGATTTTTAATAACAAACACAGGCGGCCTTCCTGCCACCGCTTGTCTGGGGTTCGTTTCCGTGCAGTGAAATGTCGACGGTAACACGATTTAAACGCGCCCGAATGCCGAGGCCGGGATGCGTAACCGTCTTGACTGCTACGAACTCGATCGCTACGAAGTCAACACAACTGTCATCGTTGGTAGAAGACGGCCCGTGTCAGTCGTTTGCAAAGCGACGTAGATGGAAACAAATTGCCGCGGAGTTTTTCGCGGCCTCGCAGATGCAGGAGCGAGCCGACGTTAAAAAAGATACGTTTGAACTACAAGAGTGCCAGCAAGAGCCACGTAATACCTGTTCACACTCGGAGCGGACGCGCGCTTTTGATCGAAGTGCTGAATTCGCGCTGTTGGGCCGCGAATTGATAAGCGCTTCGGGGCCGATCCTTTACGGTTGCAACTCGATGCTGACGTGACACCCGGCAAAGAAAGGTTGAATCGGCATTGCGACCCACGAACTGTTATAGCGATCGACAGTGAGGTGCAGTCGTGTCAGAATGAAAATGGAATACTAATAACAAAGTGTACATACCGTGTTGCGAAGGTAATCCATACAGCGTTTATTTGAGCTCTATATCACACAAAACAAAGAGATCAAATCGGTGAGAGCCCCTTTTCAACGACAGCATTCGTCCCCGCTGCCTCGGAAAACTAGGAGATGACAAGAGGAAGGGATTGACCTCTTAATCTAAAATTAAGGTCAGCAATCAAACTATAATACGGGAAGGGTTCACAAAGGTCGTGCGGGCATATTCCATTCAGCACGCCAGCCGGTCGTGGGCAGACGGTCTTGGCCAAGGACCGTAGCACCGCTGCGCCGAGCCGATCTTCCACCGTGGTCGGAGTGCCTGCTAGGCCTATCTGCCGAGCTCGCTTGGTCAGGGTTGGTTGAATCGTGGCCGTTGGAACTGTTTCCGGGTGTTTGTGGATCCAGCGTTCTTGTTCGTCGTGGTCTGTTTCAAGTAATTTTACTTTTTTCTTGCTGCTTGAAGTCGGGACGCGTAAGAAGCGCACGTAGAAAAATAAACGTCCGTCGGTCGTCGCGACCGCGACGCCGTCGGCCATGTTGATTTGATCGTAAGAAGTGCGTAAGACAGCTTCGGAGCTGTCGTAGGATTTCGTCGTAACCTGCGCAAAACTTACGAAAATTTCGTTTCGTGAATATGAATTTGTTCTTAAGTTTTGTCTTACGCATATTTTTGGTGTAAGATCGTTTCGTGAATCTGGCCTCAGATACACCAAAGACAAATCAAGACGAGTAAAGTAAAAAGCGTGTGACTCACCCTAGCAACAATTCATCACCCTCTTCTCCGGGGGCAGTACCCTAAGCCTGTCCTGGTTTTCCGCCAAATCCTTGCCCGCCATTTGCTGGAAACGAGGAAATGAACGAGACGGGTCACTTCGGCACTTCCATCCCACCAGGGAGAAATGTCCCACATAAAAGCCCACACGATGCTCCGACGCACAGTTGTCTTCCTGAACCCCAACTATCAATCTGCATTAATTAAATGCGAGTGAGCGTGCCAATTTTTCATTTACCCCTACTCCATCTGAGCTAGCGTAGACTATGCCAACTCTACAGGTACCTCAGCTCCACGATGGACCGTTTTACTGGCTGTGTAGAACTGGCACTAGCGGATGATGGAGGCAATGTGAGTGAGTGGGCGAGGGTAATTGTGCAACCCTCTATCCTCACCGTCATACGGTAGATGCTGTGTAGGCAAAAAGGAGCACACGGGACATTCTTATAACCTGCCGCGTGCAAATGCGCGGCATTTTGGAATTTTTTAATTGCACTAATGCACTCAATTGGAAACCCTTGGAACAAAGGCGAAAATGCCCTCGTCTTAAACTTCCATATAATCTTCCATTTGGCAACATCGGTAGAGATCATTCTAAAACATTGGCAGCGATATTTATCTCCAACGTCCTACGATGCATAAATTGCAGTATTTAAGGTGCGATAGTTTAAAATTATTTAGAAGACAAACCCGTCATTTTGGTGAGCGAAGGACCTTTACTTTTATCAACTTCTTCGGTACATTGAGCGGGGAACTGGGTGCATAGGTAACATGGCGCCAATATCCCCGCTAAATTAGCGGAGAAACTAAATTAGAATACATGTCACATGATGCCAATTTTCCCGCTAAATTTGGTGGGGAAGTTTTATTAATGTGTCACGTGCCGTCAGGTAACGTGATGTCGATCTCCCCGGTAAATTTAGCATGAAAACTGAAGGTGTTTAGGCCATGTGACATTGATTTCCATGCCAAATTTAGCCGGGGAACTGAATTGGTGTAAAGGTCACGTGACGTCAGGTAAAGTTACATCAAGTTTTTAGCCAAATTTAGTGGGGAAAGTAATTTGTTGTACAAATCTCGTAACAAAAACACTTGAGTCATGTGACATCAAATTTCCCGCTAAATTTACTGGGAAAAGTTAATTGGTGTATAGGTCACGTGACCAATCTTTTTGCTAATTTTAGCCGGGAAACTGAACTGGCGTAAAGGTCACGTGACGTCAGGTAAAGTTACATCAAGTTTTTAGCTAAATTTAGTGGGGAAAGTAATTTGTTGTAAAATCTCGTAACAAAAACACTTGAGTCATGTGACATCAAATTTCCCGCTAAATTTACTGGGCAAAGTTAATTGGTGTATAGGTCACATGACCAATCTTTTCGCTAAATTTAGCCGGGAAACTGAATTGGCGTATAGGTCACGTGACGTCAGATGAAGCGACGTCAAGTTTTTAGCTAGCGGGGAAACAAGTTTAGAGCAGAAGTCTCGTGCAGTCAACATTTGAGTCTCATGACATCAAATTGCCCGCTAAATTTAGCGGGAGAACTGAATTGGTGTATAGGTCACGTGGCCAATTTCCCCGCAAAATTTTGCGGGGAAACTAATTTGGTGTACAAGCCTCGTGAAGTCAGGTCACGTGACATCGAATTTCCTGCCAAATTTAGCAGAAAAAGTGGAGTCAGGTGAAGCGACGTCAAGCTTTTTGCTAAATTTAATGGGGAAAGTAACTTGGTGTAAAGGCAACAAGACGTCACGTCAAGCGACATCAATTTCCCCGCCAACTTTGACAGGAAACTTAACTGCACATAACAAGGGCACGTGACATCAATTGACGTAACCTAGCCTTAAAACCAATTTAGCTTCCCCACTAAATTTAGCAGGAAATGCATGGACGCATGGCCGGACGGAGAAACTTATGGGATTGGGGGTTCCATTAAATACATTGCGTTTTAATACATGCTTGCATCTCATAACGTTTCACGTAGAGTCAATAATAATAAAAAGATCCGACAACCTTCTGCCCGTACTGACCTACTAAAGTAATCTTTTTTCCGCAGATCACTCATGATTGGAATGTGCTGCCCAGTCGATTAGTATCGATGTCCACTGCTCGCTCATCTTTTATGAATTAATATTATCGCTGCAACTTACTGTCTCTTTTTTAGGATTCGGTTTATTGCTGTTCAACCTGCGCAATTTATATATTTCCTCGCAACCCCCCTACAGGTAATGCCCACTGAGCAATGTAGGTATCAATAAACAAGCAATGGGGACACCAACCCAGGCTCTGCGCTCGTGACTGTAGCTTTTGTTGTTGTCCATGCTAAAACAGGAACGTGGACACCCACCTTATTTAAAATGGCCTCCGCGAGCTCTGTGAAGGCAAACTCGATGTTGACATTGGTCTTGGCGCTCGTCTCCATAAACCGGATTCCATGGTCTATCGCTACCTGCACGGGAAGCCACAAGCGGTTCATCAAACGCACGCAGCTAAAAAGCCATTCTCCTAACACCCAACAGATCACAGAGCTTTTTGACCCATAACCAACAAAGAGTCACCTCGCGGGAGCTCTATACTTTGGAGCAATACCCCAAAGGTGGCCACCGCAAAACGAAGAGAAATTGGGTATAATTAACGGGTGGGCCAACTTTCAGAGTGCGGTCAAAATGATCTGTCCTGTTTTGGGGGGATCAAAGGCCCCTGAAGGTAGGCACGCAAAAAACAAAGTATCTCAAGTGTCCCCCTGCCCTTTCGGAATATGCAGCCTTTCAAAATCACTCTGAAACGCCAAAGCTAGTTCAGCGTGTAAAGCTCAATTTCCTGACTGTAATCCGTCACTGCACTGATCCAAACGTCCAAGCATTTCTTCCACCACTATGGATCGCGGAAGACGCTATGAGCCACGGAGGCCAATCTAATGTTGCGGGACTTTCGGGGTCAAGCGTTCACGTCACTCGATTGGCTTGGACGTCATGTTGCATCCGCTGCGGTTTTATTGCAAGTCGAAACGGGGTGCACTTAAAGGGCAACTCCGCTTCATTTTTGTTTTGAAAAACAAACTTCAGTGTCGCCTAAGAAGACCACACATCAAATATTACGACCTAGTTTGTCTAAATGTCTCTCAATCGGTCCGGCAAACTTTGCAACTCGCCACATTGCCGAAATCAGCTGACTCGAGCAGGCAAATTGAGGCACAATCAACATCACACTCAAGGCTACGGCATGGGCGTAACCAACACTGAGCTGAACATCACCATGATTGCCCCTTTTTGCTTGTTTTTACTTCTTCAAGCAAGCGCAACGGGTGATGTCAGCAACGTTTCCTCTCGGCGCTGTCAACGCGATTGGTGCAAAGCGCCAGCGCAGCGCGCTTCTCGGGAGCAGCCTGGCAGTTTTGCCGTGGTCCCACCTCACAAATGCCGTCACCATCTCACCATTTGTAGTCAAATCTCGTTAATTCAGACTTGCGCATAATTCAAACTAACATGCAGGTCCCATCCTATGCGTCCCTAAGTGACGGAACTCCCAGTAATTTACTTTATTCAAAGAAATTCTTGATCCCCCTCGAGTTTGAATTAACGAGATTGTAACGTATTGTCCCTCGGAGTTTTATTCACACCACAGACACTACATGCAAAGACTTATGCTGCAGTTGTGCAGACGTCGTCGAATGCCCTAGACACTAAAATGTGGTGAAGAGTGCGGTGCAGACGACACTGGTGCCTGGCACATGCCTGCCCAACGGTAACCCGCCGGCACGCTTCAATCCCAGCAGTCATTGCATAGAGAATGACATGACATCTCGTACCACGTGATAGTCAAGTTCCTGGCGGCCTGACACCAATGTTGCCAGACAGAGCCAAAGTTTCGGTTTCTGCTTGTGTTTAAAATTAGATTTAATAATATATATATATACTTCATTTTTTGCGAAGCAAATGACATAGTGTCTTTTACTAGTGCTTTTTAATGCGAAATCGCTCATTATCTGGAAATCTTCGGAATTGAACCAGGTTGCCCTTCAAGGCTGTTATACTCAGATGTTGAGTGCAGTGTAGCGCAGAATGCGCCCGTTTATTTGCCGGCGAGCAGGAACTTGGAATCCGCAACCAATCAGTACCCGTGTGCGCTGCGCTACGCCACGTTTGCTGTGCTAAACATCAGAGCATAACAGAGCCTCTACAGACGCTCCGGATCCTAGGACAATGTTTGTGGGATCGCCTCTTTCAGGAAGGGAATCCGATTTTTAACACGCTCGTTTTTTAACTTGGTTTTGCATTTAATTAACAGCCTTTACCGATCTCTTACCCGTTCACAATGCGAAAAAGAGTGGATACTAGTCCTAGGCTAAACACACCACAATGCTTCAGCACTGCGGTTTGTTTTTGCAAACAAATAAATGAGAGGAAGGCCACTGACGGCGTTTCCTCGCTCCCGGGAGACGAGGCGCTTGTCCTCCATGTCGCACTTGTTGCCCAGGATCATCTTCTCGACGTCTTCGTTGGCGTGCTCGTCGATGTAGCGCAGCCACTTGGCAATGTTGTCGAAGCTCTTGCTGTTGGTGATGTCGTACACCAGCATGATGCCCATAGCGCCCCGGTAGTAGGACGTCGTGATTGTGTGGAAACGCTCCTGGCCAGCCGTGTCCCTGCGAGGTGCGCCAGACACCTCCTCACCGTCCGAGTAATAGGGGGGCTCCGTACACTCCTCCTCGGCCGCCCATTTGCCTCAAAATCGGAGCAATGTACACACGGACGAGGCCAAACTACCGCGAAAAACTTGGGGCGTCTACCAAATTACTTTCCTCAAATTCCCCGACTTTTCCCGGTTTTCCCCGAAATTTTTTTATCACATTCCCTAACAGGTACCAAATAAAATGCCAAGGATGGGGCTGCAGCCGTTGTTTGGGCTGTGCCCGTTTAATCGAGCGGAACGGGTGATGCCAACTGTTACCCAGCGCAAAGGCCATTCATGCCACACCCTCCCACTTCGTTGTGCGTTACTGCGATGTCCACGCTGGTCATTTTCCTCGACTTACCCGATTTTCCCGACAATTTGACGACTTTTCCAGGTGCTTTTAAATTCTGTCGCAGTTCCGGGTTTTCCAGGTCGGTAGGTACGCCCGACTTAATTTTTGCAAGGACCTAATTGTCGCGAAATTCGAAATAATACGCTCCTGCATGTAGCTTCGGCTTTGCTCGCGCATCAAGAAAAGCAAACTATAGCAGCTCGAATATTAAGTCAAAATAGCTGCGTCTTTGAGCGAGGTTATAAAATTTTCTATTTTAGGTGTCGCCGTTTATCCAAACAGAATGTCTCCACTGCACCATTGAAAAATTGACACCTGCAAAAGGTTCACCGCTTTAGAGATAAAACTGATTCCCAGCCGATTACAATAAGTCTGGAATTTCACACTTCAGAGTGTGTCATGCAACACACTCCATTTTCTAGATTGCCTGCCAGGGAGGTCTTTAGGTTAAATGGAGACTTAAGCCTTAAAATTTCAAAATTTTAAAAGATAAAAAAGTTAAAAAAAAAAAACAGTAGAGAAAATAGTATGTTTGATGTCTAAATAGATAAAAAATACTACCTTTCTGAAAACCATTATTACTCTATCTAATTTTTGACTACTAAAAACTACTAAAAATAGGAACATCAATTTCATGTGCCTTTTTCTCTGTTCAAACTTTTTCTTGGGCAATGTAGCAACTTGGGTACCATTTTGGTAAGGAAGAATGCTGAGATGCTAATTTTAGGTTTTGAGATCAAGGCTTGTGGGCCTCTTCACCTCTTCAAATACTGGCCAAGGCCATCTTTTTATACTATAACTACAAGTTTGTTTTAAACGTAATATGCTACGAAAGGCGTAAAACAGCATCAGTGCACAAATTAGGCCCTTACCAACATAGTCCTGTTACAATTTCTCATAGTGCCAAAACAACCTGTAACTAATTGCATAACTGGATCAATCTTCTGTCACCCGGTTTCTAGTAGACTCAATATCTGATTGCACATATCGAATTTGCAAGAAGTGTGATGCCCCAATGCATGATATGATGAACATCATTTCATAAATAAAGAAGCTCTAAAGACCTTTATTTCTCCTTAATTGGGCAGAGTTCGAGCATCGGCATTCGAGTTTGTACTGTGGGGTTCTCAAAGTGCAGACGACATGAGACGGTCTGCCTATTGTTGAACGCCTTTTACCTAAACTAGTCTAAATGCATTGCAATGCATGTTTTGCTCAGTGAAACTGGATGCAGATAGTCACTAACTCCGTCCCGGGATAATGTTGCCATGAGGTTTAGGAGGATTCTAATCCACCCCAATGCTTTCCTTTCAGAAGTTAACAAGTAACACCCCCCCCCCCCCTCTCTCCCCATTTGCCTGCTGTATAAGCGCGAATTTAATTCTCAACAATTGTTACTAAAAGAAAAGACTGGTTTTGTGATCCCTTTAATAGTAGGCCGTTGTTAACCGTCTACCATGGACCTGTCAAGTTATGTGCTGTGAAGGAGCCGGAATGCAAAAATTTTATTCTTAGTTCCTCGGTTTTCACATACAGTAGTCAAATACAGATTCTGCTGACTCTTAAAGGGGTACTTCGGCGTTTACTTCATTTCCCCCGATTTGCCTGAAAATTTGCTTAGCACACTAACAAACATTGCTGAAATAATAACCCAAATTTTGGGCCAAAATAAATATTTTTCGCAGTTATTTCATTTACAATTTCGGCTCTCACCGTGTTTTTCAAAGTGAAAGTCTCTACTGGCAAAAATGAAAAAGTGATGTCAGCAGAAGGCACTGGTTCACTCTTTGGGCCGTAGACTTTGTTTACAACTGATTATAGGCAGTATCATGGTGTCAAATGAATGCTTTGGAAGCTCGCTCAAGCACCTGTGCAGCAGCATCAAACAAAATGCTCAGCACAGTCCATTTTTTGACTGCCCACTCGACCTGCAAGCCTGCCTTCCCCTGACGTCACGGCGCTGAAAAGTGTGGGCATATTTTGATGTTTGTTTTGGAGTCATTTTCACTGAATTTCGCGAGTTTAAACAGCATACCGGAAAGGGTGAAGGCCAGCGATTTTGAAAATAGAATTAGTTGGATAGCTCACAAAATCACCAGAGCACCCCTTTAATAAACAAGAATCCCCCCCACCCCCGAAACAATGGCACCACTTAATCACCTTGCTGTGAAGAGCGAGTTACACGGCATCACAAAAACACTGGAAATGATAACCGCATGAACAAAGCGGACAACAGCATTCTCCAGACACTAAAAAGAGTTGCATCTCTTGACAGTTCAATCGGTTAGAGTGCGACAGGACTTCACAACGGAGCATGTCCAGGGCTAAACGAATGGTGAAGTGTGGAAATTGGTTCCCCGCAGTGCACCGAATGCTTACACTTAGTAAATGCGTCTGCACAAGTTTCCTCCTGCAAGCACAAAAGCCACTCACCATATTTGCAGCTTTATTTTCTTGCCCTTCAACTCTATGGTCTTTATCTTGAAGTCAATACCTGCGTAAGCAAAAAAAGAAAACAACAAAAAAAAAAAAAACCACGCGGGTGTCATTCGTGTCAGCAGCCGGGTCAATAGCACAAAACACCGACAGCTTGCAGTAAAACACGTCACTATAAAGCAGGCGCAAGACCTATTGCTCACGCTAACCTTTTTTGCAGAAAAACATTACCTGTCGAAGATGTAACTCAATACCTTTTATTCTAATAAAAAATAAATAAAACAACGAGTTCTTTTAAACGCCAGAGACGGGATGGCCGAGCGTTAATGACTTATCGATGAATATCAATCAGACGTAGCGAACTTTGTTATCTGTCAATGACCGCCATAGCGAGCTAACCTTTTTGTCTGCATCAATTCAAAAGAAGCAGACGACAAATGTTCGTTCTCGGCGGTCACCCCCCCCCCCCCCCCCCCTTAACACGATAGAAATTAAAGCTCGATTAATTCAGTTTTCGCAACTACAAAAAAAAAAAAAAAAAAAAAAAAAAAAAAACTAACAACGAAGCTGACTATGGTCAGAAATTTGCGAGCTTCACTACCTGCAAAAAGCCTGGTGGGGAGCGAATCCTTACACCCGTGCCATTTCAACGTGAGCAGACGACAAACTTTGGCAATATTTGCCCTCCAAGAACTTGAAAAGCAGACGGACCAGACGCGGTGGCGTCTAGGATGCTGGAGACCCGTACGGTCACGCTAGCTCAATCTTGGCCGATAAATTACTGCTCAAAGGGCGCCCGAGGTGGCGTCGCCTCGAGTGCACGTCTTGAGAGCAGGAAACGGCGCCGGGCGGGTTAAGACGAAGAACGCGATGACTCGATATCGGAAGGAAAAAAAATTTATCGAAGGAGGCAACATTTGGGTGGAACCCCCGTCCGAAGCCAAAGCGCTACGGACGTCGGACAAGAGGGGGCTAGAAAACTCACCGATGGTCGATATGAAGGTAGTGTGGAACGCGTCGTCGGAGAACCTGAACAATATGCACGTTTTGCCGACTCCGGAGTCCCCGATGAGCAGCAATTTGAAGAGCAAATCGTACGTCTTCTTGGCCATTCCGACAATGGCCGCTCTCGGGGAACCTTGGGTATCACTTAGGAGCGGAAACGCTGCCCCTCTCGCGCGGTTCTCTGTTGCTTCGTTTCCGTCGGGAAGGTCTCGACTCACGAGGACAATAGCAAGCGGTTCACGGGTGCGGCGCTTGCTATCGGTAGACGCTAGTCCATCGATGCATAGGCGCTCACTTCGGATCCTCCCAGGAGTCAGGCCTAACCAAAACTCTGCGCACTGCGTTCGCTGCTAATGCCAAGATGACGTCACGCGCTGTCGCCGCCGCGGCTGGCCGCGTGGAACGGATATCCGGTCACCATTTTACGTCTCGTTCGTTTTGCTCTTGCGGGGCAACTTTTCGAACGCCTGTTTTTAGAGATGCGTTCGCATTACGGCTCCCCAAATAAGAGTGACGTCATGTCTATAAATGGGCACACAGGGCTAAAGTGTTAACCGTAGGGGCCAGTTGAGCAACATTAGTGGCAAATCGAAGCGATCGTGGTTACTGGTTTTTGTTCCGTTTTTACTTTTGGACATGTGAAACGTTTTCCGAATAACTTGCGACGGCTTAGGTCGGTCCTAAAGGAAACGGAGCTTTGTGTTGTCCGTCCAGTTTTGCCCCCGCTCTTGGGTTACCATGTCAGTTCATCGCAGTTTTGAGCTGCTTTGTGAAGACCGCCTCCAATGAGCTAGCAAGGCGTGGCAGGAACTACAGCTTTTGTTTTACGCAATCCACGATATTTATTCAGAACGCTCGCCTTCGTCGTACCAGTTGTACAAGATCTTTTATTGGCGATGAGTTTGTACGACGCCCGCTCTCCAACGTGGCGAAAGCATCCTTCAGCCCCGGCCTCGCTGACGTCATGATCAATCCTCCTCTTCCTCCTCCACCGCAGAGCCAAAAAGGCGCGCGCGACAAGGTCACGCATTGTCACGTGCGAGTTCTCGTGGCGACTTATTTAGAAGCCTCCAAGTGTGACGGCGAAAACACGTACCGCATTTTTTTTTAAATGCATACGCATCGCATCGTTGATCCGTGATGAGTTCAAGGTCAACCACGGAACACAGCCGCCATCGCAACCAACGTTGGTCGCACCGGCTGGATGTTGGCGATTTGGAACAGCTGGGTGCATGAAGGATAATCCCCAAAATAACATTCAATGTTACCCTAAAAAATATTACCTTCTAAAAAAAAAAATCTTTTTCCTGATTTTTTGTTTAGTACAGATGCATATTGCACAGCTTACACCGCTGTGATTCTGGGGACAATGATTCAGACATACAGTCTCCAACCGAATGAAGATGCACGGTGAAGTCAAAAGCACGAGCCTGGTTGGATCAAACAGCTAAATTTCCCAATATGGCACCCATTTTGGGATGCTGTTCGTGGCATCCAGCCATTAGCATTCTCAATGAGGCATCTTGCGCTACCTTTGTCTGGTCAGTTCAAGGCAGTTTACACACACGCAACATTCAGCCTTTGCACTGTCAATGGCCGTTCCGATGGTTTGCGTCTGACCGTGTCGGATCTGACTTTTTCAGCATCAGCATGAAGGAGTCTTTGAACGTCGGTTTTGGTTTTGGCGGCACCACTGGCAACTGCTTTTCCCGATTGGTGAAGCGGCGACCTGCCTGTGCCGAGAAGATCGGGCATTGACTTGGCCTTGATGGTGGAAAAGTTGTCTGCCTTCTTGATCCGAGACTCCGGTGTGGACGTGTGACGGGTGAAGAACTGCTGCGGGACCTCCGGTGGGCTGCCCATGTCGTTCACCAGACACTCCAGGAAGGTGGCGTCGTCTGCAAAACAGAATCAACGGTGCTACTACATTTGTGTTGGAGTCACTTATCGATTTCCAGCCCGTACAATGTCTAGTGAGAAATTGGAGATGACAAAGGCCACACACTTGCACGACTGCCCGTGTTTCTTAAAATCTCCGACGAGGAAACACACTGGCGCCATCTATCGGGTAGCCGTAGAACACTTGCAGTTTCCCTGCATTTCCTTTTATTTTCCGCGCATCATTCTCTCTTTCTTGGCCCATTTCTCATAGGCTATGTAACTTTGATCTCGCAAATACAGCGAAACCTTCGATCTAGTGAAATACGGTTCCAGGGTTGCCTCATAGATGGTGCCAGCATATTGTAGGGGATTTCAAGAACTCTGTCGTAAGCAAAGAAGTGTGTACCTTAATGCGATTAAGCACAGTAGCAGTGGTTCTCAACCACTGATGTTTTGGGGACCCCTTATGGATCGTCGGAAGTGGGACCCCACTCACTGGGGATGAAGGGGGGTATGTTATGTATGATTACAATGACAAAAGGGTAAATGAAGAAAACTAAATGCTTGCAAACCAATGTTGAAGCTCTGACAGGGAGAATAATCGACTACTCACTCGGTGCACATGGTTTGGTCAATTTAGCTTCTTGGGACAGCCAGCATCATTAAAAAAAGTTTTATTGATCGGCTTGACCGAAGGTCAAAGGCTTCGGAGATCCCAAAGGGTCTGCGGACCCCCATTTGAGAACCACTGCGCTATAAAATGACTCCCGCCTCCTGCCATTTTTCTTTAATGGGCTGTGGGGCACATTCTGTATGTTTTCTCCATCGCGAGAAGTCGGTTTTAAGAAAATGCGAGCGCGTGAATCGGTTTTTAAATGTATCCAGGTAAAAACGACAAGATATCTGGAAAAATCAGGTGCTCTTTTCTCGTTATATTGTCTGCAACGGAATGTTGCAACCATGCGTATGGTTACACCCGTGCCGGAGACCTTATCAATTCCCCAGAGTGCCCGCGCAATCTCTACTGAGACACCGAGGAGATGAGATGAGATGTATGGGCGATAAGATACCAGTAAAAATCGGCCGCAAAAATATCCTCTTTTCCTGGAATACCGTCTGCTACATCATGCTGTAACCATGCGGGTCTTTTGAAGGAGGTGCGATAATAATTCCGAGTGACAATGGAGTAGATAGTGGTTTGTGGGACAGGCTTCTGCCCTTGCCAAGGTAAACATCTTTCGAGTTAATACGATAGGGCGTGGGACAGAGACCCGTGGCTGAGGAGATGTTACACATAAAGAGCTTGAGAGTCTGAACGTTTGAGGCTCCGAAATTGTCTGTACTTTTGCTTTTCATTCATACAATCTCGGGCCATCATCGTAAATTTTTAAATCCGAAGGTGGATGTTAAAACCTGCCGAGCGCTTTAGCGCTTTAACACTGTCTAGAGTATGATCGTGGGTACTACTAACCGATTTCAAACGACGAACTCTGGTTTGGGGACTGTTCATAGGATCCCGGTGGGTCGTGGGTCCTAGAGCGACCTCTCCTGTCCGTCGGCCACAAGTTGTGCCAGTTGTTTTTGTTGTTGAGGGTCGTGATGTTGCAGGCTTCGGACGCCGCCGGTCGTTCACGCTTTCTCACCTGCAAACCATATCGTGCAATTTTATCTTTAGGGAAGCTGCTTACGCAATTATAAGTGCACGCTAATACCACCGTTGTTATTCTCTAGCATATTATTTTAACAAAATTTGCTTCCGTGATCACACAGCATTTTCTCACTTAGAAAGATGTACAGTGTAGCGAACCGCGCATCAGCCTAAACGATCGCTATATAAGGTGTCCGAGAACTTAACCAATGTAGTAACCAACTCTGCTTCAAGCCCAGTATCTCATCTGTGTATGTAGACAAAATGTTAACACAAGATAGGTCTTACAAATCCTGGGTGCTGTGTACCAAAGGTTCGGGAAGAGAGCTGTCTGCCGCTCATCGAAGCTCCTGCCAAATTATTTACGGATCGCTCAACTGTCCACAAACGTCATATTTGAGGATTCCGGCGGAATCGTTTCGGACTGTCATAACGATCCGATTGGGCCATCGCCAGCTGGCAGTGTGACGCACTATTTGGAGACACATTGCATCAGGTGCCAATATACTTTTTCGAGCTTGGTTCGTTCGGTGCAACCAGGTTCCTTTGAAACCTGCATTAGATAACGAGAGAACCGTTATATATGTAACGATTCACTGTTAGACACGATCGTGTCTGCCTGTTAATTTGAAAGTGGTTGTTAAATGGGCACAATGAAACATGCAATACAGCTAGTAGGCATTAAATCGCAAACTAATTCGGTTTTGTGAGAAGGATGCAAAATGGTAAGCCACACACAAGTGTCTGCCGTTGAAGCCAGATTTTCATGGCTACTGTTCTTGCTTCCTGGCATCACTTTTTCTAGACAAAGCTGCGAAACAATGCGAGTTATACGAGTATGTTTCGTCCCCATCCACGACGTTCGCAATCCTTTTGATACCACAAGAAGATGATGTGAGAGCATCTATAGAAACAAAGAACCCATTTTCAGACGATCCCTGCTGCATTTCAGACATCTCGTTTCTGCATGCGTGTGACTGCACTAACGTTGACAACAAAGAAAAGTCTCGCGAGAGGACGTGCAAGCCAGATTAAACTCGATGGTGTCGGCCATATGCCGATGTCCTGTCGGTGCAATGAACTTAACTCGTTGTAAATAGTTGTACACGGATTAATGGTGATGGTAGGGTAAACGGGTCATCGTGGTTTTAACTTTGTATCTCAAAAACTACCGCATATATTATTGAGAAATATTATGTATTCAATGGTTACACCCTTGGGATTAACTTTCTGTCCCTTTTTTACTAAAGCAATTTTTATATTTTTAGTAATGAAGTGTCAAATTTCAGTCTGAGTCCCAGTTTTTCATGTACCTTTTCTCAGCAACAAAAAATAGGATGCTTATTTAATTTGGCACATATTTTCCACATGTTACTGGCTTTAAACTGAACCTAAGAAAAATAAGTTTGAACATGCAGAAAGCAAGAAAAAAAATATTGTTCTTTCTCGTCATGAGGCACAAGAGGGGAACCTTTTTTATTTTAATATTTTTTAACATTATAATGTAATGAATTTTTGAAACTTTTAGGTTTGAATTGTTGGCAAGATAGTTTACTATAAGGTGGAAATCTTTTAGTGTAATCGGGTAAGTAGTTTCTTAGTAAGGGTACATCGAAGTTCCAGAAATCGCAAAAATGTCATTTTGAGGAAAACATTTTTTTCGTCTCCACACAAAGGCAAATGGTCAGGGGGCGCGGATTTCGACGCAATATTCAGGCCGCTTGGAGCGGTCGTTCACGCTCGCTGCTGCCTGGTTTCGTTCCTCAGACTGCATATATTTTTGTCACGCTAAAACTGCAAAATCGATTTTTTGGTTGGTTTACTCTACAATCCCCCCTTAAAGAGCTTCAAAAACGTCTCGAGAAATGTCTAGCAACCCCAAAAGATAATTTTCTAAATGCCACGACCGGCGGCCGGTTTCAAACTTCAACGGCCGTTTCGACGGACAGCGCGGCAACCTGAGCGCGTCAAGAGGAAACTTCAGAGACTATAGAACAAAAACTTGTACCGTCAACAAACACAAACAGGCACTTGAAAAAACACAAAAGCAAGATTACGTGCAGAAAGTGGGCCAAGCAAAAACCATGAGAGTTTACCTGCGTGGACATATCTCCTCCTCTGGTCCGGGGGTCACTCCTGAGTGAACTGCGGGCAGTCGGGAGTCCGGATTGAGAAGCGACGCAGACGCTATCACTCCCTTCAGACAGATAAGGCACGAAAGGCGTCACGCGTGCACCGTTGCGTTCGGATAACGAACAGACTGACCAAGGGCAGGTGACTCAATGCATTGTCAGAGAGAGGAGTCATTAGTGCCTATTTTGAAGCGATCAGCAGTCTCTCTCCTATCATTGCGAGGAGAGCCTACCCTTTGCACTGCTGCATGCACCAGACGCATGCTCGGTGAGCTTGGAGACAGTGACAGCATCTCGAGAGTTTGTATGCAACGTGGAACGTCGAGTCACTGTTGCGCAATCGCGCTGCTGCGATGAAGTGGTTGTCGTTCGGGCAACGCAACGTAAATGTGCGAGGGTTGTATTCGATACGTTCGCTATTTTCAATTATGCTCGTACGTACACACCAATGCTTCATTTACTGAAGGCTCAGGTATCGACATTGTTGTGCAACTATGCTGTAGGGATCAAACGGCGGTGTCGAGTCCTCTGGGCAACTCGACGTAAATGCGTCACAACTGCACGCAATTTTTAGGCTTTTTTAGCTGCGCTTCTATCTACGCATCATTTTACCGTTTACCGTCGCACAACCAAATGAGCGGGAGATCTGGGTATTGAGTATTGAGCCGTCGAAGACTGTACAAATGTAGCACGCAACTGAACACTTGGTTGTGTCAGAGTGCGCGTACATTAGAGTTTGAACAAGCAGCAGTGCTCTTCAATTTTCGCTCATGTTGTTAAGCAAACTGTCAGAGGATGTGTGACTCCACCGTAAATTAGTTTCTCTCTCATACCCACAGGGGCACACCCAGCTGGACTGGGAATGGTCTGGTCTGCAACCCAATTAACTTCGCATTGCGGCACCCGATAGGGACATAGCATATCCCTATCGGATGTCAAGTATGTATTGACTTTTAACTGTTCATTACGCAACTGTTCACTACGAAGTCGTCGATTCAAAGCATGCCAGGCGGTAGATCTTCACATCATCCCTGAAACCAACATTTCTAAAGGTCCGTTCGTGCGCTTAGGTTTGCTTACAACTGAGGTATCTCTTCCGACGAGAGAACACACTGGCACGTTGGCGCCAGCTGTGAGGTGACCCTGGAACTGCATTTCACTAGAGCCAAGGTTTTGCAGTAGTATTTGCCAGATCAAATGTATACTCTCTTTGAGAAATGGTCATTTACAGTAAAATCCCAATACAATCACATTCAATCCAAATTTCGGGACGACACAAATTTTTTTGAAAGCCCCGGACGAACAGTTTTATCTTATCGGGATAGTGCAAACAATCTCTCGGGCCGTGGCGGACGATACAAACAAAAGAGCCGACCTCGAGAAGGAGAACTCCCTAGATTTTACAAACACTGGGGGTCATCGAGGCAAACGACACCGCGGCATTTCCCACCAATTGGAAGGCTGTAAAGGTATTTCGAGAAAGGATACTTCAATATTTCATCTTACGAACACCGATCACATTCCATTGAGCCACAAGCGACCCCTTTGCGCAACTGCGGGGGTCATGGCCAGGCGCTGTGGCGTGGAAAATCGCAAATGCCGCGGTGCCACAGTCGCCCCGGCCAGAAAGCTGCGGTTAGGGCTAGGGTGTTCTTCTCTGGCCCTAGCTGCCTTTCAACCACGTCTAGGGCTAGAGCAGGGGTCTCCAAACCCCACCCGCGGAAGTCTTCCAATCTTCCTTCCAATGAAGCCCAGCCCGCTTTGCTAGCGGGGCAAAAATAATTGCGCGTAGAGAAATGGCGCCAGGACGCGCTCCAAATGCACAAACTAAGATACCGGCAAGAACGAGAGAAACCGCATTGTAACGCGGATCCTCTCGCCATATCATTACTTGAACACTGACATCACCAGCACTACCATACTTAGTCCCCTGCTTCGTGTTTGTGTAACTATGTTAAAATTTTATTGCGTTCTCATATACATTACAGTTAGCGTCCTCTGTCACAACTATTGCATATCGTCAGCATTAATTTTATCATTCTCATTAGTCTTTTGCACTATGCAAAGGTACCAAAGTTCCCATGTGCTTTGCTTCAGGACTGGCGAGATTACTTGGCCACGAGAGTAGTGTAATGTCATAATTAGCTAAATATAAAAAAATATTGAAGCATATCCACCTTAGGACACTTTTAATACTTATTCTAACATTCATCTATGCATTTAAATGGTTATCTAGGTTATATTTAAGTTTTCTGTCTATGATTACTCTTTTTTCCCCGGAACTCGAGACTGTGACAGATTCGTAATCCGGCCCCTTAGCCAAAAAGTTTGGAGACCTCTGGAAGTGCAATACTGGCGGTATTGCACTGCCTTCGAGATCGAAGCAAGTTCTTCACACGGAGCCACCTGCTCTCACCAAATATGTATGCATACTTTATTACCTTTTGGCACCTGGTTTGGATAATACTATTTTCCGATGTTGCGAATATCTTCCGCGAAACCGAGAGATTGATATTATCGAGATTCTACTGTAGAAAGAATGATGCACATAGAAAAATAGGAAATATAGAGAAATGCCAAGTGCTCCATGGCAGATGGTGCCAGTGCACTCTCTCGTCATAGGAGGTTTTAAGGCACATGGTCGTAAGCAGAGTGTCAACCAGTCTTTGGGAACAGAATCACGTTGGCCGAACGAGCACCGGTGACCAGCCAGCCAGAGGGGCCCTTCGATTGCGGAGAGCAACTCGCACGGACGCAGCTTACCAAAGAAAAGGAAAAACAACTTTTATTATTACGGAATTATGTACAATCTGCCCTTTCCTATACAAAAAGAAGGCCTTCTCTGTCCTCGATACGGCAGTCCAAAGAACCCCCTCGACGTATAAATCATCCGTATATTAATCGTAACAGTCTCATCCTCTTATTAAAACGTGAGCCTGGCGGGAGGGGAAATCATAACGTTAAGTTAAACGATCGATGCCGCAAAAGCAAAAATAAACTCCGAGTAGGTTATGCGAAAAACGAGAAGAGAGAACAATGTGCCCGCACAATAACAACCGCCAGGTTTTCCCGTTTTCCGCCTGGCTCGTCAAGTTCTTCGTCGTCGTTCCACGAGTAGCCATCACGTGGCTTTTAAAAGATCCACTACGCCAACGGTTGACCAACGTCTAACCCAAACGCGCCGAAGACACCTTACTGCCGACACTCTATTCCGTAAGTTAGGCGGAATAACAGTACGTCTTTCTTGTGTCTGCGAGCAGAGTTGGCAAACAGTTCTCCCAGACACGACAAAAACACTGTCGGCAGCTTCGATACACCGGCGTTGCCAACAGGAAGTGTAGCCAGGTCACCAGCAACGACCGCAAGCAGGGTGGGCCAAACATTGGCCAAGTTTTCCTGCAGGCGCGACAAAAACAGCCCGTTGGCGACACCGTTATACTTCTGTGTAGCCAGTGCGGCAGACGCCTATGTGTGTGCCAGTATGCAGTACCCCTTAAAGATGCACTAAAGACGTTTCCGAGATTGTCTGTTCTTGGTAATAACTCATTCTACGGGATCTTAGCATCCTGGAAATCGAAAAATTGTGCTCGTGCGATGTCTATTTCCTTACTAAAAATGCGATCGAAGTTCGTGCCACGCCCCTTTCTGAGTGAAAAAATCTGAAGCACAGAATTCAGTGCAAGCGCTGGCGGCGTGACGATGGGCGCGCGTCGGCCAATCGCAGGCAGTTTTTCCGAAAGAGGTGTCTTGCTACTTACTGATGCGCGCCCGCCGTCGCCTCCGCTGGATTCTGTGCCCCAGATTTTTCCGCTCGGAATGGGGCGTGGCATGAACATCAATCGCATTTTTAGTAGAGAAATAGACGTCGCACGAGCACAATTTTACGATTCCTGGGATGCTAAGATCCCGTAGAATGAGTTATCACCATGAACAGACGATCTCAGAAATGTCTTTAGTGCACCTTTAAGCGTGCCCGGGTCGCCAGCAAAGCGGTTGGCGCGTCTCTGCAACCGCCGTTGGCCAACCTTGACTGCGATCGGCGCCCCATCCCAACATTCCTTCCGATTGTAGACCGACGCGTCAATCTTCCCACTCGTCCTCTTCGGAGTCGGAGTCGTCGCTTGATTCGCTGTCCTCTGTCGGAAAAGAGAAAGGCGGGGTTTGCAGGATTAGGTCACGCAAAACTCTCAGCCAAATCACAAGTGCGACTAAAAAAAGTAACAAAGTTACAGTACTATTGTATTTACTCGAATCTAACGCGCACCTTTTTTCCAGGAAAATAGCTCCAAAAATCGCATGCGCGCTAGAATCGAGTGCGACCCAAAACTGCGCTACCATATCGCCATCGACATTTCAAAATGGCCGCTCCATTACGTGCTGAGACTGAGAGACTTAGAAACTGAGACTGAGAGGCCAGCGCTTAGCGTAATCGTGTTTCTTGCGTTCGTATCAACATGGAAGTTCCCACTGCAAAGACATGCCGCGTTCACCGTGATGCTGGATTCAAAAGAAAAGTGATTATGTGTGCGGATAGCGATGGAAATCGGGCCGCATCACGTGCATTTAGTGTTCGAGAAACTTGCGTGCGGGACTGGCGCAAGCAGAAAGGATTTTGGCCAGCAAGTCAACGCAGAAGGGATTCAGTGGACCGAAGAAGGGCCGATTCCCCGAAATAGAAGACCCGCTTGCAGAATATGTCGTCCGACAGCAATGACGAGTGATGCATATCGCCCCACGGGCGCTGCCCCGGACCGGCGTCGTGATGACGACCTTGCCGAACCTACAAAATCTGGTGCGCGTAACAATCGAGGTCATCGTGTTTTTTTTTGTGTTTTTTTTCGGACTTCGAAAAATGGGTGCGCATCACAATCGAGGGCGCATTAGATTCGCGTAAATACGGTACGTTACTAACCCATGACTGCAAATGCCTCAACCACAAATTCGGAAAGTTGTACAGATAAGTATCAGGACCAAGGAACTGGCCCAAGAAGTATGGCGACGAAAACGTGGGTAATTTCCGGCGAGAGAAATGGTTTGCAATGATTACGCCGAGTGGTTACAAGGCTGCTTCCAGCTTTCAAACGAGATAACCTCCCTTCGTTCGAAAACATGCAGTACACGTGGATGCTTTGTACCTCTCGTTCTGCTGCCAAAAAAGGTAAAAGATCAACCGAAAGATAAACTGCACTCAGAGATAGCCTACCCCACTTTTCCAACCACTTTTCTGCCGCCGAAAAAGTTCCAAAAGATAGCCCGCTCCCGGGAAATGCGTGTCCTCGCGAGGTGAGACAGGTGTGCAAGAGCTATGGCAATGGCAGCGGTAGCTTCTTCGGAAACTTAGAAGACGAGCAAAAAAAAGCAGAAAAATACAGCTCAAAGCACATGGGAGGAAAGCTCACACTGACGAGCTCGGGAATCCTGGGGCCCCAATCTACCGGGTTTGCACGATTCTAATGCCCACTTTTTTTCGCCGAAATCGGGGCCCAGAACTACTGGTGCGTTACTATCGAAACCAAAAATCGAAACTCAAAAGAAATATGCAATATTCGGTATAAGGTGGCTAGCCCCATCGCCATCGTGACCGCTTGTTGACATTCGCCCTTTTAGCATCCGTATCATGCGCATTCTTTCGCGTCTACACACTCATGTCAGCTGTTCTAAGATGGAAAAACGAAAGGAATTCCACTAGGAGGCTTAAGTTAAACGAAAGGCCATCTCGCTGGCGGGAAAAGAGAACGACGGAGCAGCACTGCGTGGCCTCGCAATTCCAACGACCCGACGAGCTCGCAAAGTGTTGTTTGGAAGACGACCCTCCCAGAGGCAACGGTCGCGCACTCGTACAAGCACGAGAAGCGCGGCACTTAAAACGCCTTAGACGAAAGCAGAGATCACCCCTGTGGACGGCGAAGAAACATTGTCGGACTCTGACAACGGCGACTAGCGCGCGGCATTTATGTTTGCGTTGGCGCGTTTCATAGAATCTGTTTTATGAGGTATGTGTTCAACCTTGATTAGTTTATCTGCGCGGTAGAATTGGCAGCAATTTACTTTCTGGATGTCTAAAAGCTAAATCTGCCTGCGAGTTAGAATTGGGGGCGCGTTAAAATCGTGCAAACACGGTACACGAAGGGACCGAGGGATCGGGATATCGCCGCCTGCTGCGATTGATCGGCGGTGTGGGGCTGGTCAATCGCAGCATGTGGCGACGTCAAAGTCCCGCCATGTAGATTAAGGCCACTGGGCTCGACCCCACCCCTGGCCGTTCCAATCTAGACGAGCAGGACAAAGTAACGCCCTTCTCGTGCCATCAGCGACTACGGCACGTTCCGAATTTTCGCAACTGTTCCACTGGTTCTGCGAGTGCTTTCCTCACTGTTGCATCTTCCAAGAAGGAGACAAAGAGAAAACGGGTCGGCTGACATCCACTGCCTTCACCACGCTTGACACAAACGAAGAGTATGTTGACTGTATGGCATGCAAGTTTTGCGGTTTGCAGATCTGCACGGACAGCTGTATTTTGTATAGCCCATAGCCCGAAAATTCACTCTCATAGCTGAAAAACAAAATGTTGTCTTAACGTGGGTTTATACGGTAGATCGTCTGGACATCTTTAGCGTGCAACCGGGATCTCAATGAGACGGCACCCGGCCCACAGAGAGCCTCCGTCAGATTGCAGGTCGAGAATGATGCAACGGTTTCATCGAGGTTCCCTGCCAACTTACGAGTGGCTATAGATTGCTCGCAACTGACCTTCAACCGCACTTGTTTTGCAGGCGGGTGATACCGCTATCAGCGGCCCTACGATGGGCGACTATCAACGGCCCGACGCGGCTTCCCATATCGATAGCGCGGATAGCACCGCAGATTGTTTTGCTACGTTTCAGCAATGCCAGGAACCTGGACTCACGTAAGCATGCCCTTGCCCTCTCCTGGAGTGCTCTCGCCAGGGCTCCAGCCAGACCCTCCAGCTTGTTGTCCGAGGGTGGGGGTTTTGGTGCGTCTGGAACCTGGGGTGCAAATTCACACACACACACATAAGGTCACACTCGCACAAGCTCACACTCATGCAGAGTCGCACTAGAGCAGAGTCGCACTAGAGCAGAGTCGCACTAGAGCAGAGTCGCACTAGAGCAGAGTCGCACTAGAGCAGAGTCGCACTAGAGCAGAGTCGCACTAGAGCAGAGTCGCACTAGAGCAGAGTCGCACTAGAGCAGAGTCGCACTAGAGCAGAGTCGCACTAGAGCAGACTCGCACTAGAGCAGACTCGCACTAGAGCAGACTCGCACTAGAGCAGACTCGCACTAGAGCAGACTCGCACTAGAGCAGACTCGCACTAGAGCAGACTCGCACTAGAGCAGACTCGCACTTGCACTCAGTTCTACTGGCACACATTGACACTCGCAGTAATACTCGCACAAAGTAACTTGTATAAATCTTATGTCAAATTTACTCAGCAAACCATATAAACTTGGACAACACTGAAATGAGCATGTTAATGATAATTAACCTGAACTAAAACAGTCCAAACACAGAGAACGAGAGGAAGGCAGCACAGGTGCATTGTCCTCACGGATGCATTGCCCTATCTGTATCCGTGCTTAGTACCTATCAGATCAAGTTACGTATAACTGAAACTCTTAGTTTTCGGCAACAATTTCTGATGGAATCCGATAACTACTTGCGTTAATGTCACTAAAATAAAATTAGCATTTAGTCAAAACTATGTTCCACACACATACATCGGCATCTCCGGTACCAAGAAATAGGCAGAAAAAATTCATTAGAAGTAGCAAGCGGTGCAAGAAACCAAGAAAAAGCGTAGCAGCCTAGAGTGTAGCAAAATGCCCTTTCCTCTGGTCGCTTGAGCATATCCTTTCTAACCTTACCACAGTGAGTGCTAACATTCCTACTAAACCTATACACAGGACACCACCACAAATGTAACAGTATAAATGCAAAAACAGCAAACCGGAATAACGGCACTACTTCTATTTTCTCTGATTAGATAATGCAACACTTCATGTACGATGGACCTTTTTCCAGTAAGTTTCTGCGCATGCGTACACTCCCGCCTCCGCCATTTTCGCAGGACACCGGGACGCGGTGCCCTGCGAAAATGGCGACAGCAACATTGTCAGCATCTATCTTCGCGCGTAATTAGTCTATTTGGACGCTTTGTTTTTTTAGTATCGGCAGTATAGGGTATAAAAAGCACTGAAAACCGAAACAAAGGCACGATGCCAATGTGTTTTGACAGGCAGAGGCATGTCGGGCTGCTCTTCGATTGTAGTTCGCAGAGAGCTCCCCAGACTGCGCTCGTTACTCGAAAAAGGTCCATTGTTCATGAACTTAGCTGCACCATTCCCAAAGTGTCTTTCATTTCTTTTTGCAACATATTTTCTTAGTTAGAGTGCAAATGAACTAACCGACATTACCGTAACATCCCGGGTCATTGCCCATCCCACCCTTTTGAATGAATATTGATTTCCAAAAAAACCCACCCCAACAAATACCCAATGTTGACTCCACAAACATTTATCCTACCCAAATGACGCGGCCACGGACCTTACGGTTGGAGGACTTCCGTGACAAAGTGAAACGAAGGAGAGAAAGACACTTTGTTCACGCATCTCCTCCCCGATTTCTGCGACTCCAAAGCAGGACTACATGCGTGTGAAAGGAAAACAATAGTGATGGAACGAATCTGCCGAACTTCAGACACGGCCAAGTTTGGCACATGCCGAACTTTTGGAGGAAAGTTCGGCAAAGATTCGGCAAAAATTCGGCAAATGTCTGTGCACGCGCGAGAACGCGACGGGGCCAACGAGGCCATGGATTGCAAATGGACACCGTGCAGTTGTGCTGTTAACATCGTACAGTGTAGTACAACCAGCGGTTACGCGTCGAGTTGTGGAGTAGGCAACACGGTAACTGTGCATTTGTGAGCGAGTGTGGTTCTCTTCTATATTTTCTGCCACAAGAACAGAAGATCGACCAGTAATTTACGCAGACCACTGCGCAAGTGACAGATGATGCGGTACATTCTGGATGACGTGATTTTCATTTGGCCTTTCCAGTGATGCAATGAGGTAGTTGAAACACTGACTGACAATTACTTTAAAGCATTCCTCGCAATTATAACAATCCTGTTTTCAGCTCACAAGTAGTTTGTGCCAAAACAAAATAATATTGCTTCTTAATTAGCGTAATTTCACAATTTCCATGTATCTGCACAAAACTAAACGCAGAACTATCATGCTCGACGTTGCACATCCGACATTCCCAACTCTTCCCACTTTCCTAAACGTCCATGTGTGCCCTAAGACCAGGAACCGGAATTTTAAAGGTTAAAAACGAGACGCACGCTTTCACGCAAAGCTGACGTCAAGTGACTCAAATCGAAAAACATGCATATTTACAATAATATTGTTATCTCTTCTGGTGAAGGCTCAGCAACTGTTGCATTTGTTTTCACACACGAAACGGTGACTCCCAGAGAAAGTAAGAACGCAGTGTTATTGCCTTCATTCTAACAATGCACACACGCTTGCAGGCTTGCGCTGATGATGCCTCAAAACCGAAACTGTCGTAGCGTGATTCGTGACTGCGCCGCTACTACCCAACATCGTTGTCACGCCACTTCTGCAAGCAGTCACTAAAATTGTCAGTAAACACATAAAAACAACACCGACACAATTATCTTGTAGAATATCACCTTATATACCGTATTTTCTCGCGTATTACCCACATTAAAACTTTAAAAAAATCTAAGGCAAAGTAGGGGTGCGGGTAATACGCGAATTTGGACGCGGGTGTGGCTTCACGGCGGTATGCGCCGAACCGCATGGTCGGTAGGGACGTAAATTCCCCAGAATCCCACTTAGCAGTTGCTTCCTAGGTACTTTCTCCCGTCTCTCCTTAGTTTATCTTATTTTTTGGAGTTGCCATCTTTGCATTGTCTGCGCGCCAAAACGCTGCACTGGCCGCGCACCCACGAAGGGAGAACGAAGTTATCTGACCATCACGTCAAACGTCAATCTTGCCATCTTGGTCGTCCCGTTCCGTTCGACATGAGCTGTGCTCGGCGGCAGTCCTTTACGGCGGAGCAGAAACTCAAAATAATCAGCGTTGCCGAAGAGCTCGGGAACCGTGCGGAAGGCCGAAAGTATGATGTCGACAAATCCTGTATACGCGAGTGGAGAGCAAACAAGCTGAATCTTCAAAGTGCAAGCCGTGACCGCAGGTCCTTCCGCGGTCCCAAGACTGGAGCCTACCCCCAGATTGAAGCCAAGCTGGCAGAGTTCATTGAGGAAAAGAGAGGCCGGCGCCACACCGTATCAACAGAGATGGCCCAGATTGAAGCTCTGAGGCTGGCAAAAGAAGATGGCATACCGCGCGACCAGTTTCGTGCCAGCCGCGGGTGGTTTCACCGATTCATGATAACGCCAAGAATTTTTCATCCGGAGGCGGACGACCTTATTATGCCAACGACTTCCTGATGCCTACGAAGAGAAGTTAGTGAACTTCCAGCGCTACGTGATCGGGCTCCAAAAGCGACACGAGTATCTGTACTCGCAGATTGGTAACGCGGACCAAACTCCCGTATACTTTGAAATGCCACTCGACACAACTCTTCAGAAAAAGGGCTCCAAGTCGGCAAGCATTTGACGGGCGGCAACACGAGACTGCGCTGCGCAGTGATGTTGTGCACGTTAGCAGACGGCACGAAGCTACGGCTGTACTGTGATCTTTAAGCGCAAGACGCTTCCCACTGATTTGTCCTCCGGAATAGTTGTGCGTGCGGAGGACAACTCCTGGATGAACAGTCATCTTGTCGTTGACTGGTTGAAAACCGTGTGAAAGAACAGGCCGGGCGCGATGTTAGCGCGGAGGTCCATGCTAGTGCTGGACGCGTTCCGGGGCCACAACACCGAGGAAGTGAAGACCCGTCTCGCGGATGACAAGACGGACCTCGTCATGATCCCAGGCGGGATGACGTCCGTGCTTCAGCCAAAGGATCTTTGCTTGAACAAGCCTTTTAAGGCGCACATGAAACGCATGTACACGGAGTGGATTGCCGAGGAGCAGTACAACCTCACGGGGACGGGCCGGATCTGCAAACCTGACATAGCGGTACTTTGCAAGTGGATTATCAACGCGTGGAAGGCGATTCCTGCAGAGATGATTCGCAAGAGTTTCAGGAAGTGCTGTATCAGCAATCGCCTGGACAACATGAATGACGACGCTCTCTGGGACAATAAAGATGCTTCAACTGATAGCTGCAGTGACTGCAGCGATGAGTAATGTTCCAATAAAGGTACTGTTTTTTGTGACTTTGACATTGCTTTCTGTGGGTAATAATTATGCGGGCAATACGCGAGGTCTTTTCTTCCTTTTTCCAACAGTTGTAAGTTGGGGGTGGGGGTTATATGCCGGGGCGGGTAATACGCGTGAAAATACGGTAGTAATAACTGTGTTAATATGAATTACATGTTGAATTTAAGTTAAAAAAAACAAAAAACATAAAACCTTTTCTCGCCAGAAAAAACGAAATATCAACATTAAGTCTGGTAGCAATGTATTTTTGTTGAATCTTTGCCGAATCTTTAGATAAGTTCGTGAAAAGTTCGGCTTTGCCGAATCCTAAGACTCGGTGCCGAATTTTCGATTCGGCAAAAGTTCGGCTTATCACTAGAAAACAATGAAGATAACAAAATAAAACCTTGTTTTGCTTACAAAAAAGAAAAGTCGGAGAGATAACACAAGCAGTAACCCATTTAGGGACCGCGAGGTCAGCGAACGCCCCATATCCTGGAATGCAATCGCGGAGTGTAAGGTCAAAGTCCGTTTCCACCGAAATAAGGTCACCGCAAACCCGTTCCTCCTCCCGGAACCTCGCGACCGTGGTTTGTAAGGTTGTGCAATATTCGAGGCAAGGCCAAAGGGGTAAATAAAGATTTGCTGGAACACCGCACACAGACGTTTGTAAAGCATCCCATTTCAAGCTCCATGTTCGTGGTGCCGTCCACGCCACGCAGCAAAGCCGCCTTAACCCGTGTTAATAGCACGCTGCGCATGGATGCACGCACCAAACAAGAAAGCTGCACGAGAGCCTGCTCCTTGCGACTGACAGGGTGCCCAACTTGGCCCGACGCCAAAGTATTCGCTAACGCAATCGTCGGCTTTCCCGCTTCCTTAGCATCGCTCCTCGCCGCTTCTTCCGTCCGCTCACTCGCTCGTTGTGCCTGGTTGGTTTTTTTATTTCCTTGTTGACTCCTTTCTTTTTTTCATGCGAAAGCATTAACTGTCCCATGGAGCGAACCGAAGTTATCAGCTTTTGAAGCCGCGCCACACGGCACCTAAATTCCTCCGTCCCATGGAGCCAAGCCTGTAGTCTGTAGCAGCGAATTGATGGAAAACTCCCATTGGCTGGCATGCAGCATAGTTTCAAGGACTGCCACACCACAGAGAAGCCCACCCCATGGCACAGCGGTCAGGCTGCCGTAAAAAGGGAGAGGGTGGCCAGGCCCTGCAGAGCGGCCAGCCGCAGAGCCCGCCCGGGCAGCCTCTGCACAGGTCGCCTGGCCGGGCTCAGCGCAGATTGTAGGAACGCTATGTATACAAATGTTTTCGCATTCCTACACGTTAGCAGTCTTAAGTGTCTTTGTAGTATTTCTTACTAACAAAGAAAACATACGGTGTTAGAAATGTGCTTTCACAGTAGAAACATTTGTACTCTATGCCAATCGGCGGTGTTCATCGCAGGTGAGCAAGCGACGGGCTTTGCGGTAAACATTCTTTCATCAACATTTCTCGCATGAAACAATAGAACTAATCAGAGTTTTGAGCTTAATTTATCTTTTGTGCAGCTGCACTAAATATGTACAAAAAAAAAAGCGCTGTGTCTGTGTCTCCTTCTCTGTCCGTTGTCCTGTCGCGCTTTTTAATCAGTATGAATCACCAACTTGCCCAACTTTCTACCCTCGTCAAAAAATTAAAGCTTTTTTTTTACTTTTTGTGTTTACTCATCAAGACATGGCCCACCCCTTCCTTATGAATTTCAGGTGGCAGGGAGGTGGGCGATGACTCAAGATATTACGTTAGTCAATGCCCCATTGCCGAAGCTCCCCTATAGAAAGGTGATATGGGTCCCCTGACCCTGGTGAAGTCAGATACAATAGAGCCTCATTGATGCATCCTCACTTGACACATTTTCGAGGTTACGTTCACAACCACTGGTCAAGCTGCCCTCCCATATGGGTATACTGTAAACGACTTAATTTTCGCGGGCTCGAATGTTTGCGAATCGGGCGAAAACTGAAAATATGAAATTATTCGCGGGTTCTAATTTTCGCGAATCGAGTGTAGCTCCCGTAGCGTTCACATATTGCCCGAATTGTTCGCGGGAAGTATTTTTCGTGAATTGTAGGAGATTCGCAAAATTCACGAAAATTAGGTCCCCGCGAAAATTTGGTCGTTTACAGTATGTATCAATTTCCTGTTAGTTGCACCCATCTCCTCAGTTCTTACGTGCAAAAGCTGCCACCCGCTGCGGCGCGTTGGCACGCTTGTCCACAACAAGCCTATCGATTTTGCACCGGGTGTCTCCCTGACGAGATGGTTGCACACGGAACAAAAGGATCACCCGGTGGCAGACCTCAAACTTTTATTTTGAGCAATTTAAATGCTGACCCCATCTGCCCCTGGTCGCCTAGAGAAAAACGGGAAACGAAGGAACAGGTTTTCCTCCAAGGTAGATCACACGGGGGAAGGTTCCCTGGGAGTAGATTCCTTAGGGAGTAGGTGTACCTAGAGGTAAGACTGCATAAACAATAAATTTCCAAAAGAATAATCAAAAAGGGAAATGCACCTGCTATCCCCTAGGCTAGGGGATAGCACCACGCAGGGAGATCCCCTACTAATCGAAAGGAGAAATGTTTTTTTCTAGGAATAGCGCTACACAGGGAAAGGTTTTCTTAGGAAGAAGAGGCACATAGGGAAAGGTTTTCCCCAGGGAACCGTACAGAGAAGCATCAGGGCCGGGCCCACTCACCGCCTTGAGCGTGATCCCCCCTCGAATCTGGTCCAGCAGGGCACCCCGGGAGTCTGGGTTGCTGTTTGTGCTGTGCGTAGACTCCGTCTCGGGGTCCACGTGCTGCGCAGGGTGCGACGCGTGCTCAGACATTCGCCCCGAGCCAATGAGACTGACGTAGCACTCGCACAAGGCCAACGAGGTCAAGCAATGCTCACACACATTCAGTACCTTCCAAGTTCTAACGGGTAATCCCGCCTTTTTTGAGAAAAATTTAGGCTTGAAGTCGCGCGTGTTACAAGTCCGCCCCAAATTCCAAACTTGGCAAAAAAAAAGAAAAGTATGTGACAAAGAACCCAAACACCCACAAAATAAAACTTTAATGAGAGTGTGGAATACTTTGAACGGAGCTATAAAATTTAGATCGGTAACCCTTATAGATTTGGTTGCCTAAGACCTTAGAAAACACTGGCCTCTCTTCATTCCACAGACGATGACGATGTAAGGGTATGCTGTTTTGTAGAAGAGTAGGGAATGTGCTTAGTGTCTTGCATCAGGCTAGCTGTGCTCATAATTAATTAAGTCGTTCCTTCCTGTGTCGGGTTCAGCCACATACCACACCCGCTTGCTTACATTTTTACAATCGACTTGTTTCCCTTAAGGGTGTTTGCCCTACCATCGCTGACAATAAATTCCGGACCTTGTCAAACTTTGCTCAGAATGCAGCCACACCCTACACAGTCCAACCACCCCGCAACTTTTGTTCCAAGCTCTCGCCGACCCCAGTCGATCTGACGTCTTACTGCAATTCACATAGACTGTTAAGGCTGGTCCACACACTAGCCACTGCTTAGAACCGTGCGCCTTAAAGTCTCTCACGACAAGCGAACACACTGGCGCCATCTATTGGGTAGCCATAAAATACTCGCAGTAGCCGTATATTTCCCGTTTTGTTTCGCGCGGCTGTGTTCCAAATCTTACCCGTATGGATTCAAGTTACCCCGGCGGGTCCTGTCACGTGACAACACAAATTGAAAAACGTTGGACACGGGTAGGTTTTGGAACGCCAAAGTAACAAAACCCTTACCCTGGAGTAAGATCTAGTAAATTTTGGAACAGAACCTCTTTCTTTCTTAGCTCGAAAGACTTTTGACAATGTTATACCATCTCTCGTACCGGTACGCACATTTGATCTCTCAAAGACTGCAAAACCTTCACTCTAGTGAAATGCAGCTCCAAGGTCGTCTCATAGATGGTGCCAGCATGTCAGTGTGTTCTTGTTGTAAGAGATTGCAAGGGCTCTGTCCTAAGCAAACGCAAGTGTGGAAACGAGCCTTTAGTTAGTTTACTGCGCAATTTGCACTCTACGCTACTGCCTTGTCTAGTGTAAATCCAAAGTGGTCGCCCTTACACGGGAAAAAAAGAGAAAGCTAATAAATCATTCCTGACAATCAAACAAATTCATCTCGGCAATTGTGAGTTTAAGGACCATAATCTTCTCTATGTTTATGGTGGGACCCGCAGATTCTGAGGCCACCTTCACAATGCTAAAAACATTATGCGCCTTAACATTAAGTCAGATATGGAACTTGTCACTCGAGGCTTGGAGTGCAATGAAGCACACTTGGTATTTCTCTGCCATGCACTCCCCCAAACTAGCTGGCTGTAGTTAAAGTACAAAAGGGAGCTGCAAATCGGTAACAAGAATACATTGTAATAGCATTAAAAAGCGGGCAAATTTACTAGTACAGTATACCAACAATATTCCCTACAAAATATTCTTCTAAAGAGAACTCCCGGGCTTTTGACTGAGGGTTCCAAAACTGAGGCTCGAATCACAAGGTTGCCCTCACTATTGCCCTTCCAATTTTTAGGCCCGGGAAGCCTCGGGTTTAGTTGCATTGACGGTCATGCTTGTTGACACCTTACGAAAAGCAGGCGTAGCTAACTATGTTCACGCGTCTTGCTTTGCGTGCTTGGGTGTTCTAGCCTGCCGACGCCGTGGCTGCGGAGCAGTAACGAGACGCTCAGGACCTGGCACGCCCTGCATTTCTTGAGCCACCCACGGTGAATGTAATGTGCAACGGATCCCAAGCCACTTGACCCGGAACTCACGTTGAGCGCCTTGCCCTTGCGTATCTGCTCCAGCAGGGCCGCCTTGGGGTCCACCCCTGCCCCGCCACCTAAGGGCTCCGCCCTTGGAGCTCCGGGGGGCGGGGGAGCAGATCCGTTGACGGGACCTCCCATCGGCGGGGGCGGGGGTGGGGGCGGAGCACCGGCCAACCTCGCTCCCACGCTGGGCGGCGGGGGTGGGGGAGGGGGCGGTGCCGCAGGAGAGAAGGCCCCTCCCCTTGCAGGTGGGGCCGTCGTCCTCCCGTTGCTGAGGGGCGTGGCCGGTGCTCGGTTGGGCCCCGTACGTGCTGGGGGAGGGGGTGGTACCATGCGGTGGCCGACCCCGTTGGCTCCGGAGGTGGGCGGGGCCGGGGCCTGGGGGTGTGTCCGGGTGTGGGAATGGGCGGGTTCCCGCATGGGAATGGGAGGAGGAGTGGGCGCGGCTGTGGGTGGGAGAAGAGAAGACAAACGAATTAGGATCAAAAGTCACAAACAGCTAGAAAGTGTCGACATAAATGAAAGGTGACGAAGCAATGAATGACTGAGGAAACCAAACATTTAAGGGGACATGTGCCAGGGGAGAATTTCTTTATTATTATTTATGATATCTAAAGGAAATTTGTACAGTTTATGGTGCTCAAGGGGAGACACCCCCTGGGAGGGTCAACTTTTGAACCCTTGGCTTAATATCAATGAAATTTACAGGGTAGGCTGGTGGTCATGCTAGAGGGTGAATAACAAAATTTCAGGTCTGTCAGTTAAGTGGGAAGGAAATTAGGGCAGCTTAAATCAGCAACACGCTTACATTGTTATCTATCGTCGGAAAACTATCGCAATATTCAAAATTTTTATTCGATAGATATCTAGCAGAATGCCTAGGAGGTGCGGTTATGGAAAGTTTTTTTGTAAAAAGTCATTTATTTCTATCAATTTTATCTTCTGCAAAAAACGGTCAACTTTCTGGTCTTCGGTGTCTTTGACAAAATGTCAATATTTTTTATAAAAGACATCCGTAAAGTGACAAAAACATTCCATGGCTGCATTCCTTATTAAATTTCAGTCAGGAAAAGTGAAGAACGAGCCTTCCCTGTATTGCCTTTATCAAACGATAGATTGACTAAAAGGGAATTTATACCAAAAAGTGGAACGGAGAAAAATGTGTTCAAAGTGCTCCAAACCCTACCTTTTCTTTAGCTTCAGTAGACAGAAAATAATTTATAAAAATTTTACTATGCTGTGTAAAGTAGTGAAAATTTCTGGGAATACTCTTTAGACGTTGGTGGATGTAAATATGTAATTTTTCAAAATCAGTGTTTTTTGCAGAAAGTTTTTTTTTTTTTTCTGGGTAGTGTCCCCCCTTAATCATCTCTTCATAAATATGGTGTTATATTTTATATGGGGAGCGCAAGTTTGTCTGCTTCTTTTTCGGGGGTCGTGGTGACGTCAGAACGTTGAGTTCTGATTCTCTCCGATTGAATGATAGTGAGTAGACCTCAAAGCAAGCTGCCTTGAGGTCTACCCACTATCCTTCAATGAAAGTCAATGAGAGCTCGGCGTTCTGACGTCACCACAACCCCTGAAAAAAAAAGCAGACAAACTTGCCCCCCGCATAGCTCGCTTTTTAGCACACACAGAGAAAAACCATGTTCCTGTGCACACGTGAGGCATAGAAACACACCTATAAAAGCCTCGTAAAATAAACTCATTTGCTCCTTTTAAACCAGCCGAGTGCAATGAGCAACAAAAAGAATGTGTGTGACGCTGCTTTCATTTTAAAATAATAAAAAAAAAGCAAAAATCCCATTTCAAGGGGCTAACAAAAGTTTCTTAAATGTTTCATAAATATAAAAAAATAAGTGTCTAACCAAACCTAGATATTTATATCGTACATATCTGAAAGTATATGCATGCGAAACTTGGTTGTAATAGGACAATATTAGGAACTTTTGTGCACAAACTGTAAAGATTCTCCAAACAGGTAGAGGTCACGGCCCGCTCCAAGCCTCACCCACAGATCAGCGGACCCACCCATTTCTACTGGCTTGGCTTGGCTGCTCGGCGGAACACGCTAAGAAGCCTAGTGTCTCCCTTTCGCGACATCCGGTGCACCGCCTGCTAGTTGTGTGAGCAGACGCGCGGCAATCTCCGGCATCGTCTGCTATTCCATCACCGTCTATCGTCGTCTGCAATGCCCATTGACGCGGACATGAACGCTGCCCGTCGGCGTCCGTTTTTGCCTTCGTCCGTCTGCTATCCCGCCCCTGTCTAAACACTTCTGCAATGCTTGGAAGACTCGACCATAAAAGTGGCGTTCTCCAGCACGAGCCACGGTCCAATACAAGCATCTGTCGATGTGCGGTAAGAAGCGACCGAGAGGACTAAAAAAATCAACAAAATAAATATGCAGTCCTTCCAGCTTTACTGTTCTTGTTATTATTTATTTATTTTTTCACGGCATGCCTGAGCAAGGTGGGTGAGCGTCATGATGCACAATAAAAACGCGACGTAAAAATATTCGTATTGGCAGGTCAGATGCACTGCAAAACTTGAGAGCTACGTGCCTTTCGAGGCGACATGGCGGGAACACACCTAGACAAACTTGATACGAGTCAGACGCCCGTATTAAACCACGGTATTAAACCATGGTTGCAATCACGACGGTTGCAGAATTCACAGAGCAGCGGGGCCGCTTTTACAGGCACCAACATCCTCATTAAGAACCAACATGGGCAAACGAACAAATCAAGCCAGATCCGAGTAAAATAGCTGACGTGGAACACTAGGCTTAGGCCAGTCCCGCGACGAAAACAAGCACCCGCACAGCGCTTCCGAAGGCGCATACTTGCGACAGTTGTTTGGTGCAAACTACGTCAGTTGAGGAGATCATCCTCTACGTCGGTTGAGGAGATCATCCTCTACGTCGGTTGAGGAGATCATCCTCTACGTCGGTTGAGGAGATCATCCTCTACGTCGGTTGAGGAGATCATCCTCTACGTCGGTTGAGGAGATCATCCGATGACGTGACACCATCGGGATGGCGCACTCACTGTCACTTTACTTACAGATCTTGTTCCTGATCATAACCCCTACCTTTGAAGAGGCTCTACCATCTACATTTCCGGCGATGCCCGACGTTTTTCACCAGCAGCAAGCAGCGGAGGATTACCCGGCGCACCCGCCAAAACTGGACGCATCGCTACCTTTCCACTGGCAACCTACGGCCACAGCGTCGGCAACAGGCTGTCTATATAATGGGGACCCACGCGCCTATCTACCGGGGCGTGACATCATTGGGATGGCGCACTCACCGTCGCTGTACTTACAGGTCAGTTATTTAGACCACTGCACTACCTCTCGGTCGAGCGACTATTGTTTGTTCATGGTGTCATGCCCCTTTGACCACCAAAGTATTGGAAAGCGAATTCGCGCGTGTTTTGTATCTTTCTTCCCCTCCTGCTTATCGCGTCTACGGCCTCTTGTGGCGGGAGATGCTGAATCGAATCCTGGCTCCGAAACCCGAAGCGCCGATGTTCAAACAACCATCTTAGCAACTGTGCAAAGAATTGAAGAGGGTCAAACACAAATTCTAAGTGAAGCGAGACTGCTAAAAGATAAACAGAAAACCACAGATACCGAACTGCAACAGTTATCGGACAAAGTGACAGGCAATAGAAGCCGAGCTTGCGCAGTTAAAATCCCGATCTCCCTCCCTCTTACCCGCTGAAACCCTCCCGTCACTGGAATCTAAAATTAGTCATGTGCAGGCTAGATGTGATGATGCAGAAAACAGACTTTGCCGTTGTAACCTTTCGTTGTACGGTATCGCGGACTCTGAGAACGAAACATGGGCCATGAGCGAGGCAAACATTTTAGAATTCTGCACGCAAAAACTTAAATAGACCGTAAGCTCCGATTGTTTTGAAAGGACCCATCACCTGGAATGGTTCTCAGCGGAAAGAAATCGGCCAATCAATAATGGTGAAGTTTTCCCGATTCAAGGAAAAAGATTGGATCTGAATGTCCAATCCATTGCTTAAGGGGATACCTTTCGCCGTAGGGGAAGACTTTTCTTTGGACGTTCACATTGCTAGAAGAAAACTTCTCCGTTTCGCAAAAGAAAAGAATATGTCTTACAAGCTGACGTTTAGTAAGCTAAAAATGGATAACAGGATATTTGTTTACAATCCCTTATCAGACAGCGTAGAACAACTGACAACATAACAGCGAACGAAACGAAAATCTCAGCCCTCCTGTCCTAATCGGGTCTTATCAAGAATCTCTGATAAAAAGTGCAATGTTTCATTTTTGTTCACTAACATCCGCAGTGTAATCACTAAACATGATTTACTGTCATCATATTTGTACGAATAACGATACCGATGTTGTCATCTTAAGAGAGACTTGGCTTAAACCTGGTATGCTTGATAAGGAAATATTTGACACTTCCGCAGACTTCAACATTTATCGCCTTGACAGAGGTGTCAGGAGGGGAAGCGGTATGCTTAATAGCTGTCAAAAAAAGACATTCCTTCATGCATGATAAAAATTGATAAAGACATCGAGATGCCATGGATCTTTCTTCATACTTCATTCACGAAAACCATAATTGGTGTCTGTTATCGACCACCCAACAGTGACTCCTCATTCTGCGAATCATTTCACGATAACTTAAACCTGATCCACTGCGACTATCCGAAAGCTGACGTATTTGTATTGGGTGACTTCAACTTTCCATCTATTGACTGGTCGATGACACTATCATCCCAAGATAACTACTGAAACAAATTTCGTGGATATCTGCCCTAAATTTCAACCTTGTGCAAGTCGTATCCACCAGCACGCATGGCAGCAACATTCTGGATTTAGTACTAGCATCAGCACCAGACGTAATCACTTCCTTGGCCCGCTGCAATGGTTTTAGTGATCACAAAATTTTGGATCTGAAATTAAACTTATCCACCTCCCAAAAGCTGGATACTGTTATGCTGATAAGAGATTACAGCGAAGCTGACTACGACTCAATAAAAGACTCCTACACTTTTGTTCTTCATTCACTGCCGGCTTTCATACTCGTACAGTAGAAAATAATTGGAACATGTTTAAAAATAAATTAACTGCGTTCATTGATGCTCATATTAGCCTTGTTACAATTCGTTCCGACATCAGTCAGCCCTGGTTTAACAAAGGACTAAAAATGCTTCGTAATAAAAAGAAAAGACTATTCCAAAAGGCAAAACAATCCAATTCTGGTGCATTGTGGTCGAGGTACTCTAGTTGCGAAAAAGAATATACTATTGTCTGTGTAGAAGACTAAAAAAAAAGTACTTTAATTATGATTTACCTGCTCTACATAAAAATAATCTAAGTTCTGGAAAAATGTATCGCCAACCGAGTCTCATGATAAGATATCCCTTATTAGCGGTTCTGGTCAACTCGCGCCCGACGCGAGCTGCCCAACAGTCCTCAATACTTTCTTCACGTCTGCTTTCACAACTGAAGACCTAAGTAATAGTCCGTTTGTACCAGAGCTAGACTACAGTTTCATGGAACCCATTTCAATCTCGCCTGCAGGAATTCTAAGACTCATCAATAACCATAAAATTTCAACAACTGCGGGCACTGACAAGATTAACACTAAGATATTGCGCAATACTGCTGAGGTATCCTCAAATATACTTTGCTTACGTTTTGAACAATCATTATCTAGCAGATCCATCCCTTCTGACTGGAAGATCGTTCGTTTTTAAAAGTGGCAGTAAAAGCTCACCAAACAATTACCGACCCATCTCATTAGCAAGTGCTGCCTCAAAGCTGTTGGAACATGTTATTTTCTCAAATGTCATATCCCATCTCAAAAAAAAAAAAAAAACCTTTTTTACAAATAACAGTAGGGATTTCGTAAGGGATTCTCATGCGACAACCAACTCTTTGAATTCACGCACGATATACATGTAGTAACATGGACCTAAACACCCAGACCGACACCATTTTCTTAGACTTCTCCAAAGCATTCGACCGCTTGCCGTCTAATATCTAAGCTCTCCTCACTTCGCATTGACGACTTAACTCTTTCCTGGATCCGAAACTTTCTCTCCTTAAGGCAGCAGTTCACCACAGCAGGTGATTTTAATCGGAGCTTGCCGATGTATCCTCCGGCGTGCCGCAAGGTACTTGTCCTTGGTCCTCTTCTATTTCTAATATACATTAATGATATTCCGCGGTCACTAACATCCTGTGCACGTCTTTTTGCCGACGATTGTGTACCGCACAGGAAGATCAACAACCCTGACGACCACTTACATCTCCAAAGTGATACTGATCGGGTAGTTAATTGGTGCCACAGACGGCAAGTGACCCTTAACACAGCAAAATATAAACTTGTTTCCTTCACCTGTAAATGCAAAAATTCAGACCTTGCATATTCACTCGACAATTCGCCGATCATCGCTGTTTCTGCTTATCAGTACCTCGGTGTTGAACTAACTTCTAATCTTTCTTGGGTTTCCCACATTAACACGATAACCGCTAAAGCATCTCATACCCTCGGGTACTTGAAAAGCAATCTGAAATCTGCGTCCTCTCACCTCTGTAAATTACAGTCGACTCTCATTAATTCAAACTCTCTTTATTCAAACTTCCGGATAATTCAAACTAACATGCAGGTCCCATCCTATGCACCTCTATGGGAGGAAACTCCCGATAATTCAAACTTTGCTTTATTCAAACAAATTTTCGGGCCCCCTTGAGTTTGAATTAATGAGATTTGACTGTATCCTATGAAACCTATGTTCGCTCGAAATTAGAGTACGCCTCCGCTATATGGGCCCCTCACCAAACCTACCTTATTAGTCAAATCGAATCCATTCAAAACCGAGCTGCCCGCTTCATTTCTTCATCATATTCGCGTTTCGACAGTGTGTCACTAATAAAGCAAAATTATTCTATCTGTCTACTGGAAACTCGACGTAACGTTGCTCTCCTACGCTTAATTCACCGATTATGCCACAGCCCCGGTGGGACTTGGTTCTTGCATCTGGAACCCCTGAACAAGAAATCGCGTAACTCTAACACTAAGAGTTTTAAACGCATCTTTGGGACATCATTATCATTCAACAATTCTTCCCTTCCACGTGCCATCAAGCTCAGGAATGATCTTCCCGAGGCCGTTGTTTCAGTTTCCGATCCAATACTTTTTCGTTCAGAATTAACCACATATATTTTAGCCAATTAAAAATGTGTAGCGATGTTCTTTCCGTGTGAACTGGGCACTGTATCTATATCTTGAATTACTCGAGATGTTAACGGATGTGCGTATTATTATTTCTGCGTCATTATGTGCTTTCTGTCACCCAGCTGCGCGAATGTTTGTTTTATTTTGATGCGCGCAGTTGCGCGTTGTTGTTTGTAGGGAGTCGGCGTGCTCACTGCCATTCCTTATTCGTGTTAAGCAGACTATAGTCCCCCCCCACATGTAATGCCGATAGGCCTTTGAGGTATTTTGAATAAATAAATAAATAAATAAACACCTTGATGAATGCAAAATAACTAGCACTCGTAAAAATAGACAAGCTAAAACGCCGGCAGCCACGTTTATTGTCGTCTGAAAGCAATACGGAAAAGTCAACCTCGGGATAACCTTTGTGGGAGCGAGAGTCTGCCACCACAGCCACAGGCCGCTGCCGAACGCCCAAAAGAGGACACAGTCTGAAACGCACGACAGCGCACGAGGAAAAGTGCCAATAAAAGGAGGACACGCCCACAGAACAGGGGGAGACGGACCGAGGTCACGGAGGCATGTAGTTCGAACGCTCCGGCAATGTTTTACGTTGATACTAACAACCCATTCCCGTTACTCTAATAAATGTAGTTTCTCGTTATGGAAACCCCGGCTTCGTGTTGTTCCTCCCGGATGGGCATGCAGCCAGGCAACCCTACCGCACCTTTTAAACATTAATGACTCATCTAGATTATTTGTTTCTCAGACATGAAAGATATTGTCGATTAAGATACTACGAAGCCGAGAGAAACATTTTTACAATCAACATTTTGCAGGTCAATCATCTCTCCAGCCGATGAGAGATGTAAGCGTGGTGTAAGCACGGGGCAGGGCTTAGCAGGCTGCGACCTTTACCTTCTCCACCTAAATTGCGTCTGGCGGCATAAATATTATTCAAAAGTTTGTTTTGTAGAATATGCGCCCCATATAGACTTTTTAGAAAAAATTAAGTTTTTTACTTCAGCGTCTTTTTAAGAAGCATACTGGTGACTCTAGACTGAATTGAGCGGCTTTAATTGTATACATATTCAAGTTTCTTCCGCTAAATACCGTAAACAACTTTATTTTCGTGGGCTTTACATATAGCTCATTTTGCAGAATGCAGGTTTTAAAAATGTTTGGTGGAAACAAAATTGCAAAATTTAGAGTGATGCGCTATGTATTCATTAGCATGGAATGGTACATTTGCGCAATTTAATTTTTCGCAATATTTTCTAAGTCGCATATTTCAGGAAAATTGGGCCCACGCGAAAATTAAGTTATTTACGGTAGCTCAAATTAGTGCCAACCAATTTTCCTACCAAACTGAACAAGAAGACCCGAACTCGTTCGTACCAATCCGGGTTTTCCGGCTAAACCTAGCGGAAAAATCGAATCGGCACATAATTATACCTCAATTAAAGAGTTTTCATGCTAAATGTAGCGGGAAAATGTTCTGTACAAACTTTCGGACTTGCGTAAAAAAAATAAGACATACCGCGTAACCGGGCGAGACGAATCCGCCCCGTAGTTCCGTGCAGCTCAGCCAAACCTTTCCAGATTACCTCAGTTGTGGATCTCTCGCGGAAGGGGGTACCCCTCTCACTCACTTCAGTCCGCCTCCCGTCGTTTGAAGCGCCATCTAGATTTCCGTTTCATAACTGTGCGTTCCATAGAGCAGAGCTGGAGCACCATCTAGGAGCTGCGCTTCGAACTGACGTATTCCAAAGAACAAACTGCAGTAAGCATAGAGGCCGTCTGGCACGTCGAACGACGGGAGGCGAGTCGTGGTGAGTGAGGGGGGGGGCACTACCCGTGCAAGCGGCGTCTACGAGCAGTTGCGTAACTGAGCCAATCCAATAACGTTGGCTCGGCCGCACGACGGAGACCGCCCCGACGCACCTCTGCCCTCCGTCTTGCCGACGCCTTCCTTGATGACGTCCACGCCGCCGTTGCGCTCTATGAACTCGTAGATGAAGGCCCTTGTAGAGGGCTCCTTCAGGTCCTTCTCGGTCACCATGGCCATCTCAAAGAACCTGGTCAGCTCCGTCTCCTCCACGTAGTTCTGGAACTGCGAGAAGAGGGTGGGTTGCCAAGCGTGTTGGTCGGAGACCCGTTCCATGCGCCGCAAACGCGGGTCGGAGAGAAGAAGCGAGCACTTACGTCAAATCCCTTCTCGGGATGCCAGCCCACGTGTTGAACATGCCTGCAAAGATGGAATGGAAGGGCTTAGAAAAAGAAATGGAACCGCAGCCTCGGCTGCCGGAGTGACGACGTCTTAGTCCGGGTATTCTCCCGATTCCGAGAAAGACCGCCCCGCCCCCCATTATTGCGACGAAATGGTTCGGAAACCTACAACTTTTGTTGAATCGCCGCATATAGTTTCTTTCTCTCCGTAAAACGTATCGTAACCTTTTATTTTAGTAGACAATTTGCGCGAAGATGAAAAACTTTCGCTTAGGGCTCCGGACGTTTAACGCTCTCGCTATTAATTCCTGGCCATCCGACGCGTCCGTACGGTAGTTCTTCGCTGCGTGCTACCGTTGGAAACATTGAGGAAAATGGAGAGCGGCAAACAACATCCGCAGGACGAAAGAATGCACCCTTTAATTTTTGCGCAAAGTGTCTATTTTAAATAAAGTTTACGCGTAGTATGACTCGTCATCAGAAATGAAAGAGCACTCGTCGCTTTAGAAGTCTTTGTATATCTTCATCGACTAAAGTGAACCTCCAACAATTAAGGCCGCGTCTCCTTTCTTCGTGTTTGTGGGAGTTCAGCGGAGTAAAAGGTCTAGCGTCGTGTCCCCATTGCGAGCGGGGGTCTCGAAGAAACGTTAGCCAGAAAGGAAGCTGCTTCTACGGCCGAAAGCTCCAATTGCTCGAGCCATAGAGTTGGTATAATAATCGAGAGGGAAAGGTCCCGCGCATTTCGGCTGCTTAGAAGCGTGGCGTAGACAGGACGTCGGTGTTCCCAATGGGATTGTGTTGCTGACGCCACTTCGTTGTACACCAAGAAGCGGGAAAACATCACTCACAAAGTGTGTATCTAGCGTTTTTCTAGCTTTATTTTGCGCCAGAAAACCAGCATTGCGATTGTATAAAAATAAACAAAGCTGAAGAGCACTCGTACAACTTCGACCCGTCGCAGTAAAACAAACACGCCTAACCTATCATCCACTGTTTTGTGGCTCTCTTCGTCATTCTTTCTCTTCGGGCCACCCACGTCAACGCTTACGATTTGCCACGGTCTGCTCCAGTTTTTACCCCCCTGCAGCTCGAGCGGAGGCGTAGGAAAAGGAGCGAAGCAGCTTCGGTGTTGATACTTACACGAAGTCGGTGGGACAGCTGATGTCTGCCTTGGTGTACTTCCGTTCCTTCTGCTTCTTGGACTTTTTGCCGCCCGACGACTGCTTCTTGCTTACGCTCGAAATCCCGTTGGTACCTGCGCGTGGCAAGATGTCAGCAACCGAACTGGACAGAAGAGCAGCTTTGACACGTTTGAAGTGCGCAAAGAATTGCACTATAGCGCAGATTTCGAGCAGTAAAGGCTGGCTGCAACTGCTTACGACTGCGTGCCTTAAAACCGCTTGTAATCTCTACAGCGAGAAAACACGCTGGCGCCATCCATCGGGTAAAACGCTGGCGCCATCCATTGGGTAAAACGCTCGCACATTCTATAGATTTCCTTTTTTCTTTCACGCATCATTTCTTATTTATTTTTTTTTCCCCTAATATCCTTTGACGATCATTCATTTCTCGTAAATAGTATGTACATTTGATCTAAAAAATACCGCAGAACCTTCGCTCTGGTGAAAAGTAGCTACAGGGTCGCTTCCTTGATGGTGCCAGCATGCCAGTGTGTTCGCTCGGTGTAAGATAACGCGAGAACTTGGTCGTAAGCGAACATGAGTGTGTGCTGTCTTACGAAGTAAGGAAAGCAGCCTAGAAGTCCCGAAATATTTATGTGCTGACTGACAACAGAATTACAAGTCCAAGAGCCGCCAAAGTGTCTACTGCTGTGACCACACATGCTGCGACAAATTTTGGTATCTTAGTGCCAAGTTTCTTTGTCATCTTAACATGCTGTGTGAGAAGCTCTAGCCCCCTTTACTACTTCTGGCATCCCACGAATCATTTAGAACACGATGGTACAATTGACCTTTAAACACACTTTCGGGTACTTTATTTGTCTCCTCGGGAGACAAACCAGGTTTTCACAGAGTTCATGCGCTGAGCAAAGTAGTTCTTCCAGGGTATGGTTGTTGCAGAATTGAATTGAATTGAATTGGTTTTATTTAGACACTAGGTCTAGGGTAACAGGGCAAAAGGCAGATTAACTCTGCCTGACGTGGCCCTATCACCCGTTTCCACTGCTCAGCAGGCGAAAACAAAAACAATAAACATTAAAGAAGTACAGCAAGACACAATAGCACATCAACAACAATCAACGCAGCATATTTTGTACAGAGCTTATACAATCGTTAGTGCACTTAACACTTTGGAAATAAATGAAACAGGTACCTGATACAACTCATACGCAATGAAAATACAATCTAAAAGTATTTACTCAACGTGACACGACAGAAGGTACCGCTTTATACTAATTTTAAAGCTGTGTTTGGATACACGATCCGAGATTATTTCTCTAACAGCGGGATGTTTATTTAAGAAATCAGCTATTAAGTATGCTAATTGGTGATGTT